>JAKELH010000797.1:0-28611 GCA_021525015.1 Lactarius pseudohatsudake | reverse complement strand
GCGATCATTCGGGACATCGAGGGCCTGTGCGCAGCTGGATTGGCGTTGACGGCGTACTTTATTTCGATTTCAGGGACACCGACAAGCAACACCGTCGTGGATTACTATCTCTCCTTTGCCAGCTCTGCGCCGAGTCGGATCCTTGCTATGAAATTCTGTCTCCTGTATTCATCTCACGCCGGGGGAACACGAGAGCCTAGCGATAGTGCGCTTGTGCGATGTCTCATGGATATGCTCCAATTGGAAGGACAACCGGCAATTTATATCATCGTGGACGCTCTCGACGAATGTCCTAACACATCGGGGATGCCGACGCCACGTGAGAAGGTGTTGGAGTTTTTGGAAGATCTTATCGATTCTCAGCTTCCAAATGTACACATATGTATTTCCAGTCGTCCGGAGTTCGACATCCGAAGTGTTCTTGAGCCGTTGGCGCCTTTCGAGTGTCGCTTCACGACGAAAGCGGGCAGAAGAAAGACATCCTGGATTATGTAACACGGTCGTCCATTCAGATCGAAGGATGCGGAAGTGGAGAGCTCAGGAAAAGCAGTTGGTAATTGATGCACTCTCCGAGAGAGCGGATGGGATGTAAGCGATCCCTGTGGTGTTTTCGGTCTATTTGCTATAATTGGACAGGTTTCGGTGGGTCTTTTGCCAGCTGGAAACCCTGCGTCGTAGTTTTCCTGGGGCAATTCGGCACACTCTAGACAGTTGCCTGAAACTTTGGACGAAACATATGAGCAGATCCTGCTTCACATTGATAAGGAGAAACAAATTCTGTATCGCCTGTTCCAATGTCTGACGGTGGCCATCCGTCCACTTCGCGTTGACGAACTCGCGGAGGTTCTGCCCTTCGCTTTGACCCCGGACACCCTGCCGAATACCGCCCAGATTGGCGCCCAGAGGATTCACACGAAGCTGTGTTGTCGCATGTTCCAGCCTAGCACAGTGTACGTCGACGGTTCACCGGTCGTACAATTTTCACATTTTTCGGTGAAGGAATTCTTGACCTCGGGCCGGCTCGCGACAGCCAGACCAGAACTTTCCCCGGGCCGTTATCATATCCTTCCCTATCTTGCGCATACGCTCCTCGCTCAAGCCTGCCTCGGCGTCTTATTACAGCTTGACGACAACATCGACAAGGACAGCATCAAGAATCATCCGCTCGCTGTCTATGCCGCCCGGCATTGGGTTGATCATTGCCAGTTCGGGGATGTGTCGTCTGGCGTCCTGGGTGAAATGGAGCGTCTTTTTTACCGAGACAAGCCACACTTTTCCACGTGGATCTGGTTGCACGATATTGACCATCCTTGGAAGGAACACGCATTCACGGCACGCCCGACGCAGCCAGAGACTACCCCGCTATACTATGCAGTCCTCTGTGGCTTTCGTGGCCTCGTAGAGCGCCTACTTAGTATTTATCCAGAGGATATCGATTCCAGTGGTGGCTTCTACGGGGCTCCCTTGCACACCACGCTCTTCCGGGGACACATCGATATCGCCCTGTCGCTCTTACAGCACGGTGCAGACGTTAATGTCCTAGACGAGAGGGCCGGGTGTCCGTTGCACGAGGCATCACTGACTGGGCGCATCGACATTGTGCAGTTACTACTCGAACACCACGCGGATGTCGACCTACGCAATGGGGTTGGTCGGACTCCACTCTGGCTGGCGTCGTGGCAGGGAGAAGTCCAGGTCGCACGACTATTATTACAAAACGGCGCAAATGTCGAGCCTCGTGATGACGACCAGACTACGACGCATGTCGCGTGTGAAAACGGGCATCTAGAAATTGTACGACTGTTGCTCGATAGTGGCGCGAAGGTGGACACGCGAAACAACCTTGGCGAGACCTCTCTGACGGTGGCCTCGCGGCACGGATACCTGGATGTCGCGGAATTGCTTCTCGACCACGGTGCGGACGTGAATTCGCAAGATAACGAAGGCTGGATCCCATTGCACGGAGCGTCAATTTCCGGGTATCCCGAGGTCGTCCAGCAGCTTCTCGACCACGGGGCAGATGTCAATATCCGCGACTGCGAAGGCAACACTCCTGTCCATAAAACGTTGAAGGACGACCAACTCGAAGTCGTCCGTTTATTTCTCGCGCATGGAACGGAACCTGATATTCTGAATGGCGTGTTCATGACGCCCTTGGCCGTAGCGTCTGGCGACGGTCAAGTGAATACTTCACGCTTTCTAATCGAACAAGGCGCGAACGTGCACTTCAGCGACCACGAGGGCTGGACTCCTTTACATTTTGCATCACACAATGGACATCTTGACGCCGTGCGGCTATTACTTGACCACGGGGCGGATGCTAATTCGCAGGAAGTTAATTTTTGGACTCCGCTACACCTCGCGTCGGCGAATGGGCATGTCGAGGTTGCGGAATTGCTAGTCGAGCGCGGTGCCGACGTCGACAAGAAGAACAAGGATCATGAAACGCCACTGGATCGTGCGTCGGATGATGGAAGGCCCAAGATTGCAAACTTTCTTATCAAGTGCGGCTCAGATGTGAATTCGCGAAATGGCAACGAGTGGACACCATTACATACGGCGGCACGTGAGGGGCATCTCGACGTTGTGAAACTGTTACTGAAGTCTGGGGCGGAAATCGATGTGCGGAACAGCAGCGACGAATCTCCATTTAATCTGGCGTTGGGCAACGAGAAGCACGACGTCGCGAGCTTTCTGGCCGAGCGCATGGGGTTAGCTCTACCGGAAACGGCATCTCAGGGCGTGCTTGCGGACGACGACGAGACTCCCGACGACGCGGAAGAGATGACGCTGCATACCGCATCTGACAGCGGACGTCTCGATGTCGTGCGAACGTTACTTGATCGTGGGGCAGATGTCGATGGTCGGAACGAGCACTACAATACATCATTGGACGTGGCATCGACTGCAGGTCATTTGGAGGTCGTACGCCTACTGATCGATCGTGGCGCAGACGTGAATTGTCGCGGCGCGAGCGGCTGGACTCCATTACACTGGGCAAATTATGAAGGACACCTCGACGTCGCGCAGTTGTTGATTGAACGTGGCGCCGATGTTGACGCGGCGGATGTGTTTCGCCGGACTCCGCTGCACAACGCAGCCTTACAAGGGTACATCGAGACCGTGCAGCTGCTGCTTGACCGAGGCGCTAACATAAACGTGGTCAACTCTGACGGACGGACACCAGCCCGGGAAGCGATAGCTTATGGGCATCGTGGGATTGCGAAATTACTTTCAAGTCATGGCGTGCGTGGGGTATAGTTCTTCGGCGGACGTGAGATCACTCAATATATGCTGTACTATAATTGTGTTTACCCGGACTCCAGATTCGTGCTTTATAGTTCTGATTCCATTTTTAGCTTTTACGTGCTTTGTTTTATCACTGACTCACTCGACGAACGCTGATACGGTACTTGTTGTCAATGCTGTGTAAAACTAGCATAAATATTCGCCATGGTGATGTCTCGTCTATCGTTATAATATGTGTCGAGAACGCGCGAACAGTAGGCCACCAAGCTTGAGAGTATTACACTTGAGTGACTTTGTATCAACTCGATATCAAAGGCATCGGACACGTACGGATTGCGTACGAACAACCAGTGGAGCCTTGGTACGGAGGGACAATGATACTAACCTCGCGCGGCGCGGCGAGACTACATAAGTAGAGTTTACACGGCCCTGAATAACGTTATTGTCTTGCGCGCGAAAAAGTTACTACATGGTCACGAAAAACAGGAAAGATACAAGTCGTGTCAGTGCCGCAGCCGCAATCGATCGTGTCCGTATCAAGAAAAACGGGATCATCAAAGCGGGAGAACAATCGACGGCCAGGGTCCGAAAAGAACGTCCAGCAAAGCATACACAAAAATAGTTTGTAATAGTACCAGTCAAGCAAGCAAGCAAAAAAAAAAACAAGCACTTGCATGTAATCGTTACACTAGTCGGTTGTGGGTATATCAGCAGCACAACAACGTCGTCGTCGTCCAGAAACAAAAAAACAAACAAATACCGTACCAATATCGTAAAAACTCGTCGGGAGGAGAAATCACGCAGCCTGCCCCTGATACCGCCTGATCAAATCACGCAACCGCGCCTGCCCAAACGCAAGATCAGCCTTGAGACCCGCGCCACTCACAAGCGGCGCGCGCCAACCCGCAGCAGCAGGCTGCTGGGACGGGGGTGGCGGAGGCTGAGGAGACGGGGTTCCGCGAGCCGCCGCCGCCGCCGCCGCGATGGCTGGTGGGGGCGTAGGGGAGGGCACGCGAGCGCGGGCCCGGCCACCGGGCGGTTGGGCGAGGGACGCGGTAGACGAAAGGACGGGCGTGGCGATGGACGAGGAGAGCGCGGGCGACGAGGGCGTCGCTGCTGCCGCGACGCCGAGCCCGAACAGCGCACGGGGCACGCGCGCCGCTGTTGCAGGCGGCGCGTCCTCTTTCTCCGCCTTCGCTTGTAACACTGGTGCTGCGGGGGCTGTGGGTCTGCCGCGGCCGATGAGGACACGTCCGTCGTCGACTTTGGTGGCGGCACGCACTCCCGGCGCGACGATGGACGTCATCCGCGGCGCTGGTGCCGGCTTCGGGGTCGAGACGACGTTCTTGTCGCCCTTATGGGCTGCAGCTTTGGGTTGTGCGGGATTGGTCGCCTTTGCTGCCTGCGTCGGCGCACTGGCACCCCCGGGTTTGGTGGCCTCCGCCCAGATAGACGCAACGGCAGTGACCCGCCCGCCGCGCCCGCCCCGCGCAGACTTGACGTCGTACTTCATCTCCACCTGAGGGGGCGCCTGGTACCTATTCGCGACGCGCCGAGCGTTCGACTGGGCAGGTGGCGCAGATTCAGGCGCGGGGAGGGTGATAGGTGCACGCCGGAGTGTAGCGACGGAAATGAAGCCAGAGGAGCGCGGGTTCGGTTTAGATTCGACGACGGCCAATGGCGCGGGGTCGGCAGTGACAGTAGGCTCAGGCGCTGGGGCGGTTGCGGGGGCCGGATCCTGAGGAAGAGAGGGCGAACTGGTGACCTGCTTCGCCTCTGCATCCGACACCGGCTCCGGAGGCGCCAGTCTCTCCAACCACTCCGCGACGCGGCCCTTCGCGGCGCGCTTAAGCTTCGCGGCCTCCTCGTCGCGCACCTCGCGCTTCTTCTTCGTCTTCTTCTCCCTGTCCTTCGGGTCTGACTTGGCCGACTTGCGCGAGCGCGCCTTGTGCGTGCCGCGCTCGCTGCTCGACGACCGCAGACGCTGCGTGCGCCCATCGCCGTCGTCGCCCTCGACGTCCTCACCATCGCCCTCCTGCTCCAGTCCTGCAAGCACGTTGGCGGCGCCGGCGTTACGCCCGCCAAAGTCCTCCTTGGCGCCGAGCGCGAGACTCGATATCGCGCTCTCGTTCACGCCCGCGCCGCCGCCGAGCACCTCGTCCGCGCTCTCGAGTTCCTCCTCCGCCGCCGCCGCCTTGCCCTTTCCTTTGCCGGGTACGGGTACGGGCGCGGGTACGGGTGCGGGTGGGGGGTCGGCCGTGGTGGTTGGCGCGGGGGGATATTTGCGCGTGCCGACTTGCTCTGCGAGGCGTCGCTCGAGGGCATCCAGACCGCTGTCTTCCGCCTTCCGTCCCCGCGCTGCGAACGCGGGCTGGTCATGGCGCTGCGGTGGTCGCAGGAGTGACAGGGCAGAGAGAGACGGCGTGCGCGGCACCGTCTCCGGTTCTGCGCTCACCTGCTCGTTCCCGAAAACATCCTTGGCGCTTGGGCGCCTAAGTTCGCTGTGTCCCAACGGTTTCCCAGATGGGACGGGCGGAGCGGGGAGCGTCTTGTCCGCGGCAGCCTTGGCCTCCATCTCTGCTGCAGAGCGCGCAGCCATCTCCTCGAGCTTCACGACGCTCAAGCTCCGGGCGCGCGTTCCCACCCTCCCAAAGCTCTGCGCAAACGGGTCTACGTCGAGCGTCTCGCTCACGAGTTTCGGGGAGGGCATGGGCTTTGGTGCCAGCACCTCCACCTCTACTCGTGTTGGCGGAGGCGGGGGCGGCGAGACGGAGCGGGCGCGTGAGGTTGCGCGGAGGTGATGTGATATCCGTGCAGCAAGTGTACCGTGACCGATCGACTGCTGCGGCGGGTACTGTTGGTGATGAGAGATTGAATTGAGCACGTGATCAGGTGTGCCGGAAATAGGCAGTCCAGACGGGGCGATCGCAGCCAGTACGGTGGTTGGATTGGCACTCGCTGGCCGCGGCTGTTCGTAGGAGGGACCGCCGATATATGTGGGAGGAGCAGGTGGGAACCAGAGCTGTCCATCGTGGGATCTATATGGCGGGATAACCAGCGGCCCGTGTAGAGGCGCCGGAGCTGATGGTAATGGTAGCGCGAGAGGATAAACGTAGAACGGAGACTGCGCGCGTTCCGCGTAGGGCATGGGCATCGGGGTGGGGAGATGCGGTGGTGGCGATACGGAGGGATTACGGTTCAAATATGGGTCCAAATACGCGTCTGGAGCTGGATACGGGTATGGTTCGGGTGGAGGAGGGGGCAAAGTCGCAGGGTGAAATATAGCCACGGGTAGCTCAAGTACGATGTCCTTACTAAGCGTCAGCCCCGCGTAGGTCAGTGATTCGTTCACGTGAAGGACGGACGGGCCACTCACCTCCCGAGAGGCATGGATATGCGTAAAGAGACGACTCCGCGGACCTCAAATAACGGCGGGGTCTTTTTCTTCACGGCGATTGCCTCGCCTTCGTCCTCGTCTACGTCACCGCCGTGCCGTGGATGTGCCGAGACGGTGCGGGCGGATCTCGGGACGTCGAATACGAGCTGTGCAATACCCTCGGTTCCCGGGTTGGCTGTGTAATCGGGACCACGAAAGGCGATGCTTGCGAGGGTGTCCGATATCTGTAATGGTGGCGGCACCTTTTTGCCGGATCCTTGGGATGGCGCAGGTAGATGCAGATGCCTGCCGAGCGTGATGTGCAAACCTGTCGTCTATGCAAAGCATATATGGATAAAACGCACGGAAAAGAACAGGAGGAGGGGAACGCACTTTCTTCGCGGAGTGATTCTTCACCTGGAGCTCGACGCAAGCGCTCTCGCCTGCCACCAGCATACCGCCGACGACACGGGCCTGCGCCCAAATCTTGCCACCCTCGCCGATGACGAGACATTCTGGTGCGGGCCAGGTGTGTAAGTCGTCGTTCTCTAGGACAGTGTCATCCCCGGGGTATCGCTGGAGGACGTCGACGGGACATTGGCTGGTAACGACGCGGTTCTGGTTCTTCCAAGCGACGCCAACAGAGGCGCGGACCTCGTATCGTATTCGGGCGAGCCCGTTACCGAAGTCTATTGACGGAGGGGAAGAAGGTGGGAGAGGGAGGCGAAAGAGGAAGGTGGTGAGGCCGCGCCGGGCCTGGTGGTAGTTCGCGGGTAAGGGTGACCCGCCGGCAACTGGGTGGGGTAGCACGGCGTTTGAAGGGGGTAATCCAGGACCTTGGTAAAGACGACGGGTGTGTATGAATGTCGATGTTGCAGAATGGTCCCGGGATGTCAGCTCTGGTGAGAGGATGAGTCAGTCGGCCGACAACAGGGAAGACGTTAAGCGGACCTTCGATGGCAACGAGTTCGATGAGGATGATACCAAGACCGAGGCCCATGTCTGCGCGGGACTCGAGCTCCATCTTTCCGGTGATGGCATCGCCCGCGATGTAGAACTTGTCGGAAAGGGTGACGGTGAGCCTGACCTTTGGATGGTAGGGCGTAGCGTTCATAGGCTCTGGCCTTGATTGGGATTGAAGGGCCGTTTTTTGCATATTTGTTATGACGAGGAAAATAAGCGAATAATTGACATGAGATCACTGCGGTGCTGGACCGTTGCCGTAGGCTCTCCTCATCTGCCAGGTGTCCTATGTTCCCACGCTCCAATTTCATCACCAAAGGAAACCTTTTCTCGTCGCCTATCGCACTAATCGCTGAGAATAATTAGCCAAACCACAGCACGTCATTGCCCCGATAACTGAGCTTATGCATCACATGCTGGAGCAAACGAACGTCACGTACAGTATTGACCCATGTGAGGGGGGGGGTAATCATGTAGATGGGTATGAGATCAAGCATTAAGAAAAATATGTGAGCAACCACCGCGGACTTCGTAAACGTAAAGGTCGTAACTGGGTCGTAAACAAGAAAGAGGAGAAGAGAAGACAAAACATTGCCGCGTCGTACTGTCGATTCTTCATGACCTGCGCCCAGCAACGCGCTTCAGCACGACCCGCAGCACGACTGTACACACGCCCAGTCCAACAAGAAGCACGAACGACGGCAGGTCGGACACCGTCTCAGGGCCGACGCCGAACGTGGGGCGGGCGACGCCGCGATCCGTGTCGTCGTCGCTTGTGCAACTAGAATCGGAGTCCGTCGTTACGGGGATCACCTCAAGCAGCGACCGTGGCGGCGGTGGCGTGGGCTCCTCTGGGACCGCCGCGACAGCTTTGTCGTTGTGCGTGTTGAGGGCCACTCGCTGCTGCTGCTGTTCTTCCTTAGCGCGCCACTCGGCCTCCATAACACCCACGCGCGTCTCCACCTCCTCGAGCCGGCGTCTGAACTCCTCAAGCAGGCCGCGCGTCCCGCGCACCTCGTCTTCCAGGGCACGCTCCTTCGCCTCGAGCTCTGCATCCTCCTCTGCCTCCCGTCCATCTTCGATCTCGACAGGCGGGCTTGTATCAACCTCCACGTTGACCGTCGGCTCAGAGAAGGGATCGACGTCCACAGCCTCGGAAAAGATATCCACGACCGTGCGTCGCACGCGCTGGCTGCCGTTGTTACTGCCGTCGCCCCCGTTCCTCCGCGAGCCGGCGCTGCGCACGCTCCCCGCGCCGATGCCGCTGCTGCTCCCGCTCCCGCTGCCGTCGCGGCGCGGGACGACGGTATCGTGCGCCGGATCGACACGACGAACAGTGACGCCAACGTTGAGGTCTTCCCACGCCCGTGCGCCCCACGAGCCGTCCATCGGCACCGAAGAGGCGGATGCAGCCGCAAGCAGGTCTTCGATGCTGGGCTCCTGGGGGGCACCATCCACCGTTACGCTGCCTTTGCTTGCTGGGAACGGCAGTGGAGGAGCGGGTGAAGTGGTGTCGGTGGCAGTTTGGACGACGTCGACGTCGGCGTCCGAGCCAGGCTCGCTCCTGCTGTCGCTTTCCGAATCCCGGTGGCTTGAACTGCGACTTGAGCTACGGCTGCTCGCGCTCCCGCGCTCCCATTTGTCGACCATCCCGCGCACGCGGCCATTTGCATTCGTGTTCCAGCGCACGCGCCCAGTGTCGGCGTCTGCGTTTGCGTCTGCGAGCGTGAGGTCGGGCGAGCTGGGGGGGAACGCGTATGACAGCGAGTCAAACGGTTCTTCTTGGTCGGGTTCAGACGTCGGAGTTCCCCAGAGACGGCCGCGCAGCATGTTCTGCCGGAGGTTACGCGCCGCGGCGAGGAGAGCACCGCGCCAAAGCGTGTTGACGCCAAGCCTGAAAAAAGGTTTAGCTCCGGTACCCGCGGGCTCAAAGACGTCGCGGGACTCACGCTTTGAGATCCTCGTCCGTCCAGCGCAGGAACGCCCGTCCGGTGACGGCCTCACGGCGCACCCAGGACGTGATATCGCGCGCGACGCGCTCTGGCAGGCGCGCACCGGATCGAACGCGCAGGGCCGTCGTCAGATACACCGACAGCTGCGAGGGCGTCCACGCCTTGGGGTTGTGTGGCAAGTCCTCCTCGGGCTCCGCGGATACACCGTCGGTGTTGGCGAGGTAGGTCGGGAGAGTATCAGCGCGCTGCCTGCGGAGCGAGAGGTCGTGTTCAGACTGGCTGCGCTGCGAGTACGCGGGAGAGGCCAAAGGGGAGGGAAGGGGCAATGGCAGTTCACCGGTGAGACTGGCAGAGTGACGGTGGCCGCGGTACTCGGGCTTCGGCTTCGTCGGGCTGCGCAATGGGCTGCCAGCGGGCGGCGTGTAGAAGTACCTGGAGGGAGTGTTGTGCCCAGAAGAGTTGGAACGAGACAATACGCCCGTATGGGTGGTCTTGATGGCGTAAGGATGTGGGTTTGGTTTAAGAGCTGGGTCATGTTTTTTCGAAGAGCCAGGAGGCAATGGGGAGGCAGAAGGGATAGCAGCGGACGCGCTCATGACGGCAAGTATTTGAGTATTTTGTATATCTGTCTCGAGGTAAGGTGGTTGCGGGTCCCCAATGGAGAGATCCTGTTATCGAACTTGAACCACTCGATAGGCAGATCCGTCGACCGTGCAACAAACACTTGCCTCAGAGAGGCCCGCAGGTAGTGAACGGAACAATAGATAATCAGATACTAAAAGAAGGACGGCCAGGAAGTGAGAGTGCTACGAGCAGGTCGTGAGGTAGGTGAGAAAGGCAGCGTGGTGTTGGCTTTCCACGGGTGCCACTTCCCCACACAGACCCTAACCTTACTCAGTCTCACGTCTCCCTTGGCAGAAACATGGAAACAGCTGATACCGTAATCTGGTGCGGTAGTAGTATGGTAGAACATAACAAGCCTCATGCTAAGTGGTATCAATACAGGGCTCAGGGTAACGGTACTAGTCCAGGGATAGGGAATGCCAGCCCACTTCATTTGCGCTTCGGTTGGGGGGTCGAGGCGGTGCGGCGAGGAGATGGCGGTATGCTCGGCGCCGAGCTCGGAGGTGCATCCCCGTTGATGATGTCCTGAATTGAAGCTTCGAGCGCGTCCACGCGCTGCGACATCTGCACCACTGTGCGCACATGTGATTTCAATAATCAGCTGAAACAGCGAGATGAGTGGGCAACGCACTGCGTTCGACGATCTGCGAGGACATGTCGTCGAATTTCGCGTCGAGCTGCTCGAGCAGCGTCTCCACCTGCAGGCGTGATGAGAAGGAATCGGCCAGAGGAATGGCGGAAAACGCACGAATGCGGTGAGCTCGTGTGGGCTCGAGATATCAGCCGGGTCAGCGAGCGGCGTTGAGTTTGAGGGCCCCGGAGAGCCCCCCCGTGACGCTACGGGAGTTCTTGAGCCCTGATCTCCTTTGGAAGAGCCATTTACAGAGGCGACTTTAAGTGGCTGGGCGGAGAGAGCTGATGACATTGGTCTGGAGAGCAGCAGCGTCGGCTTGCGTTCCGGTGGTTCCGGGGGGCGAACACTCCTTGAACTGTACCGCAGTGTGGATTCTGGCAACTGGCAGTCAGTACCCCCCCAATATATGCACAACGATCGACCGTGTGTCCTTTCAAACATCCTCCTTGATTCGCTCGGAATCCCCTGTACGCCTTCTGACTACATAGACCGTCACTGATGATAGACGGAACGACGTCGAAAATCACCGAGACTTGGAAATGTAAATCAAGAGTATTGGGATGAAGATGAGATCTCAACGTATAAGAAGACTCTCCGAAGATGGTGTGTGTGGGAGGTACAGGAGAGAATACTGTACTGGAAACCTAAGGGCAGTCTGATGTCCGTTTCAGTTATGAGTGTGCGTGTGCACACAGTAGGTAAGGTGACGTAGTTACTTGCAACTTAACCGTGACGATGGTGCCAGTGACTATCGAACTTGCTATCGAACATCACATCCTCGACAGGTCCACCTATCATGTCGCTTGGCCAGGAACCTGAGCCCGTGTAGGATACGCCTCGCGCCTATCGTCCATATCCAGCATAATTTACTCTATCACGGCGCCTATGAGGGTGGCAGTGCATCAAATCGACTATTGAAGAAACGTTCCCGGACCTTTTCTCTTCCTTTTACACAACCACTCAATCAAAGTTGGCCCTACATTGCCCTAGTATCTTCAATGATGTCCCCTTCCAACTTCCAGTTGATCCTCGATGCTTTGAATGAGTATGCGAAGGAAACGGGGATAGACCTCGCTAAAAATCCGTTCTTCACTAGGCTCCAAGGCTCCAATTCTCCGGATGAAATCCTTCGGTTGATTCAGGACAAGGCGAAGGCTTTTAAAGAATTTCGCGAAGGAAATAGAAAGTTGATCAATTGGCTCAAGCCGGTGGTGCAAGTTGTTCACCTGTTTGCTGGAACTCTTGGTGAGGGAATTGGCACGGTGAGTCGTGTATGATTGACTTCTGTACGAGTGTTTTATGATTACGTCAAGCACGTACCTGCGGCGAAAGCGATTTTCGCGGGAGTTGATGTCCTCCTCGTGGTATGTGTATCACTTGCATTGGGATTTGGTGACCAAGCCCCTTGACGAGTTACGTTAGACTGCCAGCGGGGTCAGTGAGGGCTATGACGCGCTCGTCGATCTCTTCGAATGCATCGGAAATTTCCTCAAGCGCCTCCGTATTTATGACGGGATCACACCCACCCCTGCGATGACGGATGTGATCGTAAAGATCATGGTCGAAATACTCTCTGTTCTGGCCTTGGCGACGAAGAACATCAAGCAGGGGCGTTTCAGTAAGTGCACCGTAACCTGTCGAGTAACATGTGAGCGAATGTGTCGCAGTAACATTTGCAAAAAGGCTGTTGGGGGAGAGCGAGATCGGGGCTGTGCTCCGGAGGTTGGACCGACTTACTCAAGAGGAGGCCCGTGTGACCGTGGCCCAGACCCTTGAGGTGGTTCATGGTCTTATGAACACAGTGAAAGTGGTAATGGACGGTACGCAACCGCTTCTGTGTCATTTCTTAGTCATTTTACTGACTTTTGAGTAGACGGAAAGGCGTCGACGGAAAACATCCGACAGGCTCTGAGTACGTTTGGCCCGAGTCATAGCGCATTATGTTCGACTAACGGAGGGCATAAGTCACTATGCAGGGGATGTCGAACGAAATTAACAGGATGAGACGTTTGTGGTCCACTGGTTCTCTTAGCCGTCGCGTCTAAGACTATTTCACAGGTGACCAGCTGCGGGAGAAAATTCGACTTTGGCTCTCTCCTCCTGATCCGTCTATAAACCACAATGTCTCATGCGAAGCTCTACAAGCGGGAACTGCGGCATGGTTTCTTCAAGGCAAGGTCTTTGCTGAATGGAAAAGGAATGGTTGCCTCATGTGGATTCACGGAAAACGTATGGGTTTCTCAGAAGTTATCTCATTCGAGCGCTTATGATTTCCCTCCTTCCAGTGGGCTCTGGGAAGAGCGTCCTTCTGTACGAAATACCTTGGTGATTCGTCTAGCGATTACTTATATGTTCCCCTAGCTCCGCAATCATTGAGGACATCGAGGACCTTCGCGCCGCTGGGCTAGCCTGCGTCGCCTACTACTATTTCGACTTCAGGGACTTAGAGAAGCAGAATCGTCATGGACTGCTATCTTCTCTCCTGGAGCAGCTTTGCGCTCAGTCCAGCGCGTGCTACGACATCCTCTCTCGCTTGTACTCGGCGCACGCTGCTGGTTCACGCAAAGCCAATGATGCAAGACTTGCACAATGTCTCAAAGACGTGCTGGAATCCCCAGAACAACCTACAACTTACGTCATTGTAGACGCCCTCGATGAATGCCCCAACTTCTCTGGGGTGCCCACTCCGCGTGAAAAAGTCTTGGAATCCCTGGCAGAGCTTGTTGCTCTCCGACTTCCAAACCTGCGGATCTGCGTAACTAGTCGTCCCGAGATCGACATCCGGACAGTTCTCCAACCCCTGGCGTCTGTGCAGATGTCCCTTCACGACGAAAATGGGCAGCAGAAGGACCTCATTGATTACGTCAGCAACGTCGTCCGAATGGACCGAAGGATGCGGAGATGGAGAGATTGGGAAAAGCAACTCGTTGTTGATACACTCACACAGAAAGCGGATGGAATGTAAGCAACTTTCAATCGATGCGAACTCCTTTCTTACTCAACTGCACAGGTTTCGCTGGGTCGTTTGCCTGCTGGAGATCCTGCGCCGCAGCATCATCCCATCAAGCATTCGGTCTGCTTTGGATAAAATGCCGAGCAGCCTGGACGCAACATACGAACACATGCTACTCGGGATTGATGAGGAGAAACGGGAATATGCTCACCGTATCTTCCAATGTCTCGCAGTGTCCGTTCGGCCTCTCACTGTTCAGGAGCTGGCCGAAGTTCTCGCTGTTCGGTTCGACACAGGAGTGACTAACTTTAACGTGGGTTGGCGTTCCGAAGACGGAGAAGAAGTCGTGCAATCTGCGTGTACCAGCCTAGTCTCTATTGTCAACGTCCGCGGATATCGAATTGTACAGTTTTCCCATTTTTCGGTCAAAGAGTACTTGACCTCGAACCGCCTCGCCACATTGGGAAACGATCTTTCCCGCTACCACATTCTCCCTGCGCCAGCGCATACGATTCTCGCGAAAATATGCCTCAGTTTCTTGCTCAAGCTGGACGACCATATCGACAGAAAATCTATGCAAGACCGACCGCTCACGCTCTATGCTGCTCGACATTGGGTGGACCACGCCCAATTCGAGGACGTATCGTCGCAAATTCAAGATGTTATGGGACGCCTCTTCGATCCAGACAAGCCCCATTTTTCTGCGTGGGTCTGGACGTACGATATTGACCATCATTGGGGGGAACACATGTCTACTGAACACCCGACGCTGCCCAAGGCAGGCCCCTTGTATTATACGGCCCTGTGCGGTTTTTATCGCCTCGTGGAAGACCTCATTCTCACTCGTTCGTCGGATGTGGACGCGAGGGGAGGCTACTACATAACTCCGTTGCATGCCGCATTGGGCAAGGGGTATCTGGAAGTCACGCAGTTGCTACTACGGCACGGTGCTAACGTGGATGTCCGGGACAAGGACGGATCGAGTCCATTGCTTAGGGCTGCACGAGGTGGAAAGCTCGACATCGTACGGCTGTTGCTAGAGTACAACGCGGACGTCAACTCCCAGACGGAGAAACTTGAAACGCCATTGCATGCCGCTTCGAGCGAGGGGGAGGTCGAGATCTGCGGTCTACTCCTCGACCGCGGTGCCGATATAGATTGTCAGGACACCAAGGGCTGGACTCCTTTGCACTTTGCGTCGCGATCTGGACACTACGCTGTCGCCGAGCTGTTACTCGACCGCGGCGCAAGCACGAATCTCCAAAAAGAAGACCTCTGGACACCCCTGCACCTGGCGGCGGCAAATGAAAGGCTTGAGGTTGCGATGTTACTTGTCCAACGTGGCTCAGACGTCGAGATACGCACGGAGGGTCGAGAAACGGTACTGGACCGGGCTGTGGATGCCGGAAGCCCCGAGATCGTGCGTCTCCTGATCAAGCATGGCGCAAATTTGGACACCGGCAGCGACAGTCATGGCCACACGCTCTTGCACACCGCAGCACTAAACGGGTCTACAGAAATTGTACGACTACTACTCGACGCCGGCATGGATGTCGACGCACCGAACAAGAACTCCAAAACTCCATTGGTGCTAGCATCGGGCAACGGAAGACTCGAGGTTGTACGCCTCCTGATCGAGCGCGGGGCTGATCCAAATTTTCGGGACAATAATCGCTGGACTCCATTGCACTCCGCGTCACGGAACGGGCACCACGATCTCGTGCGGCTGTTCCTCGACCTTCACATAGACCCAAACGTGCGGAAAGACGATGGTTGGACTCCGTTGCATCTGGCATCGGCCAATGGAGCGCTTGAGGTCGTACGGGTACTGATCCAATGTGGCGCAGATGTTAACGTTAACAGCGACAATCAAGATACGCCATTGCACAGAGTAGTCCGCACCGGGAACCTCGACATCACGCGCCTTCTAATCAAACATGGCGCGGCTGTACGTCTTCGCGACAGCAAAGGCCTGACGCCATTACACATAGCAGCGCGAGACGGACACGCCGACTTGGTGCGCTTGTTACTCAACTCCGGCGCGGAGGTCGATGCACGGTGCAAGGGCCACAAGACGCCATTGGCTCTGGCTTCAAGCGGTGGAATGCTCGAAGCGGCGCGCGTCTTACTCGAGCGTAGAGCAGATCTCAACTCCCGGGACAGCCATAGCTGGGCCCCGCTACACCTAGCGTCCCGATTCGGACACCTCGATCTCGTGCAGTTGTTCCTTGCCAGTGGCGCAACTGTGGATGCACGGAAGGATGACTTGTGGACTTCGCTGCATATCGCATCGGCCAACGGGCACTGCGAGGTTGCACGTCTGCTGGTCGAACGCGGTGCTGATGTCGATGCCAGGTCCAACTGGCGGGAGACACCGTTGGACCGGACCGCACGGAGCGGGAAACTCGACGCCGCGCGCTTATTGATCGACCTCGGAGCCAATGTGAACGCGCAAGACATCAAGGGCTGTACTCCGTTACACGCAGCATCTCGACACGGACATTTCGACGTCGTTGTGATGTTGCTCCAACGAGGCGCGAATCCCAACTCCCGAAATAAGAAACACCAAACCCCAGCGGATCAGGCGGCGGAAAGCGGAAAAGCTGAGGTTGCCAGCTTCCTGGCCGAGTTTACGGGAGACGCGAATGCCGTACGCTTGACCACGTTAGACGCGGCATCACAGAACACGCTTGGAGGAAGTGAGGGAGACGAAAGAAGCCCCGACCACGAGGACAAGGCCACGCTGCACACAGCCGCCGAAGAAGGAAATCTTGAGGTCGTGCGGTCGTTGCTTGAGAGCGGCATACTAGATGTCAACTCACGGGATCCAGGCCACCACAAGACAGCGTTGGACATAGTGTCGACCACGGGGAATCTCGAGATTGCGCAGTTGTTGATCCGGAGCGGCGCGGAGGTGGACTGTCGAAACAAAACCGGCTGGACCCCATTACACAGAGCATCTCGATTCGGACACCTCGACGTCGTGCGCTTGCTGCTCGACCGCGGCGCAGATGTCAACGCAAAGAAGCAGGACCATTGGACGCCGTTGCATCTCTCGTCACGGAATGAGCACGTCGAGACCGTCCGACTGCTGCTAGAACGGGGCGCAGACGTCCGCGCACGGGATGACGAAGGCAGAACTCCGTTACAAGCGGCATCGGGAAAGGGGTACAAGACGGTTGTACAATTACTGTCAGAGCATGCCGCCAGCAGTGCTTAGACGTTGGGGAAATGTAATATATGTACGTCATCTTGTCTGGTTCTGATGGCATTACTGACCAAACAATTAGGGCAGGCCTGTAATCGTTATGACATGTTTTGCTACGGGCGAAAGTTTTGAGATACTGTGCGCTCACGCGCGCAGCGTCTCGACGCTCAGGAATCGACCGCCCCTCATGTGCGGGACTTGCGCGTTCACGCCTTGAATGCCCGAGTACGCCGAATTGGATCACATACCCGGTGTGTGTAGGGAGAAGAGATCAGATACGAGCAGGAACTCATAACACGATCGTTTAGTTTCTTAGGATACTGTACTGATTGTTATTTTCGAACATTTAGTTTATGCATGTGATCAACGACAATCCCTGTAGTTACAGTTCGGGTTCTTACACATCTACTGTTAATATTAGGTGCAGCTGGCTCATGTATGCGAGGAACGCGAGTGAGTGGGAGTTTTTAGAGTAGAGCGTATGCTCAGGCTCCTATCTCCTCAGATAGATAACCGATTAACTATGATATAACGATTATCTAATTACTGGGTCTAGGGCTGTATGATCTCAACATCTACCTACGGCGGTCCTTACGATGTATTTAAGTACGCCTTATGCACACCTGGCACCCCAGCCATTTATCTTATTCTGGTGCGCCAGATCTCCCTAATTCCTGCATCAGCCTGAGCTGCGACAGAAAGTCACAACTTTATCAGTTTGTGATGTTGGTTTCTACGTTGGTTGAGAAGTGAGTTGATGGGATAATGGGAACGCGCAGAGTGACAAATTGACAAATGGTACGAGCTTTGAGGGAGTCGGGGGGTTTCATGTACCTCATTGCTCAGATGAACACCCTTCGAGTCTGCACATGCACGTCAAAACTAGCGTACTGTCGACGCTCAAACCCGCAATGCGTCAATTCGTCCAGTAAGGAAGTTTGATCGGCGACCAAGTTTTCTACTGTATACAATGGGCAGGATACCGCCATTCTATAGTACGAGACGTGGAAAGAGTTTCATGAAGCTAATCACACGACAAACTGCTTCGTCTTATTCAAGTGTGCAATAGTATCGTCTGAGAGGCCAAGATGGGCCTTGACGAGCGTCGGAGGCGTCAGTGCGAGCCACTAATGAAATGTGAGCATGGGGTTTCAGTCTACGTTATAGTCACGTCACCTGGGAGAGGCTGATATCCTGGAAACGATCTGCAACATCCACCATTAAAGTGATGTGGCCGAACAAATACTCCGCTACTCACCCGTGTTGGCTATCTCAAGGAAGCGAAGGGTCGTGTTGCCAATGTTCTCAACGTAATGACCTACGTTAGACAGCATAGTAGCACACGCATAAGCGCGTCGGAGTTAAGCCGCACAATCAACCGTTTACTGACCGAAAGTCGCGGGAACAAAACCAATATCCCCAGCCTGATAGTCGAAAGTGCGTGCATTGGACGACGAAGCGAAAATTGTCACGCGGCCATTGCCACTTCTAAATATATTCTCAGTGGGAAAGTCACAAGCGGTACGAAGTGCAGCTTACAGATAATAAGTCCATTCGTCTTGTGTTGGGTGCCACTGCCAACAACAGAGACCGTGAGATGATTATATTAACAATATGACAGGCACAGGTGCTCAGGCTCACATGCAATTCACGAACGGCGCCTGGCTCGACTGTGACTTCTGCAGCGGCAATCGTTGTCGAAATCTTGAAGGTCGTTGAATCGATGATCTTGACGGTACCCCCCGGATGTGTGGTCGCCTGTACTTTTGACCATGCAAAGGATAAGGGATTGGGAACCTGACCCTGAGGGTTCGAAGGTGCTACATCGGTAGATGGCGGTTCTGAAAACGGTTCAGTGATCAGAAAGAACCAAATTGCGCCAATAGGGGAACAAGAGAACCTGTAGGGAAGATGTACAGCTCCCGAGAGGGAATGTGGTCAAAGGCGGTGATATTAGTCTGAAAATTTTTGGCAATGACTTCCTTCGGAACATGAGCGAGCCAGTCGGTGATCTGCCGGTTAACATGACGATTAGGGGCGCGACTGGCATACAAAAGATGAATTTACTAGGAAAGTGGAATCCTCGCTGAAGTCACCGTCTGGAAACACCTAAACGGAGTGTATAAGACTATAACCGTGTCGACCGTTGCCACATACCAGTAAGAACTCAGATCCATCAGGTGTATCACCCGTAGCCTGCAAAGAGTGAGGTATCCCAGGGGGGAAGTACCACAAATCGCCAGGATTCTAATAACGCAGGCCACGATACGGTATAAGGACAACATAATCGTCGCCAAGTTGAGTAACTTACGACATTGGCGAGGTAACTACGCCCGTCTTGGTCAATAGAAGTTACTTGGGTAGTTCCCTGATTTCGGTGTCCTCTTGAAAAGGAAATCGCGAAGGGAATATCTTATTTACCTTGATGACATATGCCCACTAAACTCAGATTAGGTTGATGGTTGACTTTTCCCCGCGACCAGGACCCTAAGATGCGTACCTCTGCAGACTTATGCCAGTGAAGCTCGCTGCGGAGAAAGAGGGGGTATTATAAGTAAGAAGAGTGTCTAGGAAAGGTCAAAAAACTCACCGAACAGCGCCAGGCTCGAGGCGCATGTTCACACCGGCCATACCTTTCAGAATTTATGAGTGCATATGGCCCAAGAATGCAAAGAGATCAGCCCCACTTGTCGAGATGGGCATCGCGTTGACTAACGATTCAACGTGTGAGGTCGCAATCGATGGGGGTCACTCAGACGACCCACCATTCTGCTGTCTGGCCCAGCCACCTGTCTGCATACGATTGCTACTCAGGGTAAAGGACCACTTCGCATTTTTTCTAGCTCCAGCATTCAGAACGCGTCTGTTTTCAAGCGTGAAATAGTGAAAGTACACACACGGTCCCATGATCCGTAGTAGGGGGCGCAAGGAGGTCCGGATTCTGTTGCTGAAGTGGCAGGTTCTGAGGTCCAAGAATTGTGGCACCGAGCCCGTCTCGTATCGGCTGAGCGGGTCCATCCGAGCCTGGAGGGAAAATAACGAAGTTGGGATCATCGCTGGCCGGCACAACAGTCGCACTCTCGCTGGGAGCAGTGGAAGATTGGTGTGGGGCGCCTACACATAACAGTCAGGTGCCCGCGGATAGGGTATCACTAGCCCTAGCAACGAAGAAGACGCACAAAATACCACAGCGGTAACGCAAGCAGAGACGACGATGCTTTTCCAGTAGGACATCTGTGACTTATCTATCGCAGGTCGGACTCGGAGGAGAGGATGTTTGATCAGTCCTACAAACTGGCATCTTTATAGCCAATGCAAGGAGTAACGTGAGCTATATCCGCAATAAAAGGTAACCCCTGTGTATCATGATTGTATGGCAGAATCGCACTCCAAGTTGCGCTCTATGATGAGATGTGGCGGATTGCGAAGTTTTCGGAACTGATGCCGACTGTCGCGGTCATGCAACGCCCAATGCCCGGACGGCAGGTACGTCGTATGACATAAGTGTGCTACGTATACTACTATAGACCCCAAGGTAGACCCTCCTCAACCCTCCCCACTCTTGCACTGATATACAAATGTCCACTTGGACCAGTTCGAGGGATGAGGGGTCGATGAGGGCATTAAATTGACGGTCCTTCCACACCTCCTGTACACCAGAAAATAATCAGCATTGTGGTGTTCCATGTCTGGCCAAACACTGTTCATTTCTGCCGCCGGCAAATCTTGCTCATCTGTGTCACGATTGCTCTGTATCATGATTAGAATTCGACCCAAGTTCCGACCCAGAGAGTTGAGCGCGTCCAGTAGAAACATAAAAATAGAACCGGCCCGGGCGAAGATACGTGTAAACGACTTGTGAACGGCACATTGACAAAGCGGGGCCTTAACGGAAAGTTACGGTGCTGAGAAGGTAACTTACTGAAAGGGTACTCAAATGACTGACACACAAGAGTGTTCTGTGGAAAAAATAGGTTTCATCTTGGGTTTCATCCGATTTCAATGGCGCCGAAGGTGGAGCCAACCTGAACGTTGCTTCTTCCAACTCCGATTCCGTCCGGCGCATGTCGTCTTTCGTGAACTGCAGAAACCTTTGGCATCACTCGCAATCAGTTGAACGGGCACACCAGCATCAGCACCTGAGTTCTGGCACTAGGTATGGTCAGGTCACGGGCCCGGTAAATCTGCTCCCTCTAGGCTACTCCCTTCTGGGTATACTCACCTTAAGTTCAGCAAGTGTCGGCTTGAGTGCAGGCTTCTGGCTCAGGAAACCAGATCATGCCCTCAGGTCTAATAATCTTCCATTTTACGAACGACGCTGCGTGGCACTTGGGTGCATCCATCCGACAGGAGACCCGAAGGCGTAATGGGAGCCCATGGCATGATTGATATATTGAACGGCCAACTTGAATACGGTGTGACGTCAGTCTTTGGTGTTCGCTGCCGCTGATAGCGGGTGGTGATACAGTATTGGAGCATCTTTTGGGGGCCATAATCGATGGATCGTCCAACGCAGCATGAGGGCCAGCCTGAGCATGAACCCCAGCCCAACACTGTAATGGAAAGTATTCAGTGACGCACTGACGGCCCGGGCCCTGTCTACACAACATATCAATTTGGACTGAAATATTATCCTTCAGGACCTCATGGCCTCATATTGTCAGGTACATGTTGCCGAATAAATACACAGATCCGAAAATGATGAAACGAAGAACCCGTGCCGCATTGTAGTGCTCTCGGCCTTAAATTATTTTGTTGAATAATTCGTGTCGTCATTCGCACCTGGAACGCCGATATGAGAAGTACCGAGGATCAGGACATCCCTCTAGCCACAACCAAGGCCACCACGTTCCGATGGGTAACACGCACATTGACACTGGAGTAACATTGATCCATCCTCACGCCCGACCTAAGCATCTGGCGCACCAGGCAGCAGGGTGCGGCACAAAGCTGAACCGCTATCTCGCAGGCAATCTGAACGTAATTAGAGTATGACGTAAAACGAGTTTTGAGCTTACTGTGGACGGGATTGGTGTACGGCAGCTGAGAATGTCAGGACCATACTAAAACTAGGAGCAGGCGCAAGTCATTCCATGAGGCTTCAGCCTAGGTTCAAATTGGAACACGATTCTCCATCGGCGATAGGACAACTCGGACATATTGACATTCGTGAATTGGATCAAAAAGAACCTTTCAGGATGACATAGATGCAGCAAGGACAGATGTGATGCGTTGGGGAAAGATCCCATGACATCCAGAATAAATGAAAAGCGGGAATGCGGAGACATTGATTTCGTGCAGGAATTCGCACAAGAAAAAATAAGATTCAGTTTGGACATGAGAAAGTTCCCATGTAGGGTAGGTCATGTCATACAACTCGCACTGGCCCGCAATCGTCGTCCGAAAACAGAATTCGAGAAGCCAAAGGTGTCAGCGCTGTAACAGACGCCGTGACCATACAGTACTGTACGTGATCGCGTGATCATGCACACATTTCTACTTTCAGAACCAGTCGGAGTAATTGGAAGGCGGCGAAGGCGCGGCACCCTCGGGCTTACTGGCAAGCTCAAGCTTGGGCAGTATGGAAATACCCGCCAAGTCACTGTAGACACATCAGCCACCTTTCCCCGGCTCAGGCTGGCGTCCTCACTGTAGCCCTCAGGTGGGTTTGATTATTTTTCTTTCAAAAATTAAAATTAAAATGGCACACAAGTGGGTTCGAAACTTGGAAACTGAAGGCGTCATCTTGCTGGCCGCTCTGGCGGCTTTAGAGTTACTGGCCTTCCAGGAAGTACAGTAGCGGCAGACCGGGGCTGGCTCGCACAGTATCTTTGAGAGTCACTGCCTTGCTCTCCGTTTTAGGTTCGGTGTGACGCTGGGGAGGAAGGAGGGCCGGCGCATGGTACAGGGAAACAAACGTTGTTGACGTGTAGTACTAGCTCTTGTGCATAGCAATAGGTATTGGCGGGAAGACACCTAAGCTGGTAGACTGCATAGAAACTGGGCGGAAACAACATGGTATGCTTCTCGATCGGAGACGAGGCCTCGATGAGGGGTTTGCGTTTCCGAGGCGAGGTCGCGATTGGGGTCGTGGGGCCCACCTGGAGCAAGTTGATGAAGGTCGGAAAACATATAGATCTCATCATCGATCCCTTGGCAATTACTGGGCGTGGCAGGCGGGGCCGGTGGGCGAAATAAATGAACCAGAAGCCTGAGAGTGCTTGGGACAGAAAAAGGAACGAGCACGTGCCACCTCATCCATTCACGTACGCCCTATGCCGCCGCTCCTTCCGAGTCGTCGCTCCAACAGAGACCGGCCACACTGCCAGTGTGACGACCATCAGCCCGCGCCAGTAGAGAACGGCAACACCCTAGCTAAAATCACTCCACCCGTTGTTTCACACGGAATGAGTATATGATTACCTGCAGCACGTAGGCTTAGTATGGGCGTCTATAAATTGCAGTGATCGGCGACTGGCGTATCTTTGAGCTTCACTCTCGATCATCCCGTCTTCTCTCCCCGCGCTTATCGATCTACTTGTATGACACCAGCCTCCCCTCATAGCTTTCAATCAATGTTTGGTACTGCCCTAGCCAACTACGAAAAGCAGACTGGGAAAGATCTATCCAAGCACCCGTTTGCTGATCAGCTCAGAAGCTGTGACCCGGCTGATTCTGTGCTTCATTTTTTTCAAGAGCAGGCCCAAGCATTTGACGAATTTAGAAATGGAGATCGAGAGTTGATGAAGCGGCTCGGCCAGACTGTGCATCTCCTGCATGTGCTAGCATCCAGTGCCACCCTCAATGAGGGTATCGGTCTTGTACGCCGAGAGGTCGTCCTTCCTTTCGCCAGTTCTGACGCACGTTCTCTAGGTGTTTCCACCGGCTAAAGTGGTTTTTTCTGGGATCTGTATTCTCCTCACAGTCCGTATTCACCTTTCTTGGTTCACGGATCTTTGTAAACTCTTGGTCTCCAGGCAGCCAAGGATGTCAGCTCGAGCTATGATGCTCTCGTAGATCTCTTTGAATGCGTCGAGAGTTTTCTCAAACGCCTCAAGGTATACACTGAGATACCGCTCACCTCCGCGATGGATGAAGTGGTCGCCAAAATAATGGTTGAATTACTCTCTGTACTGGCCTTGGCGACGAAGCAGATCAAGCAGGGTCGCTTCAGTAAGTTCGCAGTTCGGCATACTCCTGGGCGCAGATATTCATGCTTGACTTGCTACCCTGCAGAGAAATTCGCGAAAAAGCTGTTGGGAGAGAGCGAGATTGAGGCGGTGCTCCACAGACTGGACCGACTCACACAGGAGGAGGCTCGAACGACCGTGATCCAGACTCTTGAGATTGTACACGGTCTTGTGAACAACATCAAGGTAGTTATGGATGGTATGCAAAGCTAGTCACTTTCGTTCAACGAAGCGCAACCGCGTGACCCCTTAGACGGCAAAGCTTCAACGGAAAATATTCGACAGGTTCTAGGTATGTTTGCATGTGTGCGAGAGTATTCTCAGGTTGGACTGATTACTGGTTTCAGTTACCATGCACGAGATGGCAACGGAGATAAACAAGATGAAGCGTGCGCTTTGCCTTCGTTCTGCCATTATCGTTCACTGATACCCGGCACCTCCCAGGTGACCAATTGCAAAAGGACGTCCAAAGTTTGCTCTCTCCCCCCGACCCGTCGACGAACCATGAGATCGCGAGTGAGGTACACCATCACGGAACTACAATATGGTTTTTCAAGGGCCGGATGTTTGCGGCGTGGAAATCATCCGGTTCTTTACTGTGGGTCCATGGGAAACGTACGGTTTCTTTCTACTATCGCCGCCCGTATCGTGCTGATAGCCCCTTTGTCTCGTAGCTGGCTCTGGGAAGAGTATTCTTATGTACGTCGTCGTTCGACGTCTTCACCCAATAGCACTCACGCTGTCGGCCAGCTCCGCCATAATTCGGGATATCGAGGAAACGCGCGTATCTGGATTGGCCTCCATGGCATATTATTATTTTGACTTTAGGGATACAGAGAAGCAGCACCTGCATGGGCTACTCTCGTCTCTTCTCTCTCAGCTTGGCTCCGGGTCAGATTCTCGCTATGAGATCCTCTTGCGCCTGTATTCCACACACGCCAGCGGCACTCGAAAACCCTCTGCACGTGAACTGACGCATTGCCTGAAGGACATGCTCACGCTCCCCGGACAAGGTCATACTTACCTTATTGTAGACGCGCTTGATGAATGTCCAAACACTACCGGCATGCCGTCCCCACGAGAAAAGGTCCTTGGACTCATTGAGGAGCTTGTTAACCTACACCTCCCAATCTCCACATCTGCGTCTCGAGTCGCCCCGAAATTGACATCCGCAATATTCTCGAACCTTTAACGTCCCTTCGTGTGTCACTTCATGACGAGACTGGTCAAAAGGAGGACATTGTTGAGTACATCAACTCGGCTGTCCGGTCCGACCGAAAAATGCAGAGGTGGAGAGAGGAGGATCAGAGACTTGTCATTGACACACTCGCTCAAAAGGCCGATGGAATGTACGTTCTCACAGTCGCTGTGTCTCGACACGATTTTCTTATACCAACTCCCACAGGTTCCGTTGGGTTTTCTGCCAACTAGAGACCCTGCGTCGGTGTTTTCCTGGAAGTATCCGGCAGACTCTAGATGAACTGCCAATAACCCTGGACGAAACCTACGAGCGCGCCCTACTAGCGATCGATATGGAGAAACGGGCATATGCGCACCGCCTTTTCCAATGCCTTACGGTGTCGGTTCGCCCCCTTAGCGTACAAGAGCTAGCGGAAGTTCTTGTAGTTCGGGTCGACGCCGGAGCCACCCCCAAGTTCAATGCGGATTTTCGTTCCGAGGACGCAGAAGAGGCCATTCTATCAGCATGCTCCAGTTTGATGTCTACCCCGACGGTTACCGTCACAGATAGTGCAGTTCTCCCACTTTTCTGTAAAAGAATTCTTGACTTTCCAGTCGCCTCGCTACCTCGATAGCCGTTTCAAGCTTCCATGTTCTCCTCGAGCCAACGAACACAATTCTCGCGCAAGCTTGCCTCGGCGTCCTACTGGAATATGGGAACCAATGTCACAAATATTACGCGCCCGATTTTCCTCTAGCCGACTACGCAGCTCAACATTGGATTGACCACGCCAATTTTGGGAGTGTATCGTCGTCGATTCAGGACGGGATGGAACAACTCTTTGACCCAGAAAAACCACGGTTCGCGGCGTGGGTCTGGTTGTACGACATTGACAATCCCAATAAAGCACACCAACCCGGTTTTCAATCCGCACCGTCCTGAAGTAACCTCGCTGTACTATGCTGCTTTGTGCGGCTTCCTTGGTCTGGCAGAACATCTCATCAATCCACATCCACGGGATATACACGCAAGAGGCGGTTCCCACGCGACTCCACTCCACGCAGCGTTGACCAAGGGACATCTACAGGTCGCCCGGTTACTACTACACTCTGGAGCGGACACAGGTTCCCGGGACGATCGCGATCGGGTCCCATTGCACGTGGCATCCCGACACGGTCATCTCGACTTTGCGCAACTGTTGCTCGACCGTGGTGCAAATGTCGATGCGCAGGACAGAGCCCCGCGAGACCCCCTTCCTTGTTCCTTGGCGCTGGAGGACGGGAGAATCGAGGTGGCCCGACTGTTATTGGAGCACGGTGCGGATGCGAAGTCCCGAAACACGCTGGGCTGGACCCCACTGCATGCGGTGTCTCAAAACGGTCGCCCCGACGCTGTGCCGTTGTTACTCGAACGGGGCGCGGATATCAATGCCCTGAATAACGACCGCCAGACGCCTTTGTCCCTGGCGCTCGGCGCCGGAAAACTCGAGGTCGCGCGGCTACTGTTGGAGCGAGGTGCGAACGTGAATTCACGGGACAGACGGGGTGCGAACTCCGCTTCATATCGCAACAGAGAACGGATACCCTAGCATCGTGCGACTGCTACTGGACCGTGGCGCGGCTGTCAATGCAGAAAATTGGGATAACAAAACATCTCTGTCGCTGGGCGTTAGAAAGCAAGGCGCTGGAGGTGGCGCGACTGCTACTACGGCACGGGGCGAACGTGAATACCCGGGACAAGCTGGGCTACACCCGTTACACATAGCCTCACAGAACGGCCCTCTCGAAATTGTTCCGATTGTTACTGGGGCCGTGGTGTAGACGTTCACATCACAGACTGGAATCACAAGACCCCACTGGGGCGATAGCCGTAGAAAGCAGAAGGCCCCGAGATGTCCGGCTGTTGACGGAGAGCGGAGCGGACGTGAATGTTCGTGATAAAGAAGACAGTACGGCCGCTGCACGCCGCATCCTCTGCACGTCCCACATCGGCAAAACGGCACCTGGGACTTCGTTCGGTGGTTACTCGACCACGGTGCTGACGTAAACCCACTGGATGTAGATGGCAGGACCCCTCCGCCTGTCCCTTCACTGGGACAAGGAAATATCGAGGGCCTCTCTGCTGCTCCTCGAATCGCGGGGGCCGACGCAAAACCGTCAGCTCTCCCTTGCACACGGCATTGCGGGGGGGGGGGCCTGCCGGGTATGTCGAG
This sequence comes from Lactarius pseudohatsudake, assembly GCA_021525015.1. Taxonomy (NCBI): domain Eukaryota; kingdom Fungi; phylum Basidiomycota; class Agaricomycetes; order Russulales; family Russulaceae; genus Lactarius; species Lactarius pseudohatsudake. Next base: position 1,070 of record JAKELH010000797.1, on the reverse strand, counting down.
ATTGTGCCGCAGCTACTCGTTCACGGTGCCGATGTCAATGCGCAAGACGGAAGCCGTCAGAGCCCGTTACATCGGGCATCTCGCGACGGACATCTCGAGGTCGTGGATCCACTACTCACGCGCGGCGCAGACGTCAACGCGCAAGACGAGGACTGCGAAACTCCGTTGCATCGGGCGTCTATCGACGGAAGGCCGGACGTTGTGAGGCTGCTGATAGAGCATGGCGGCAACGTGAATGCCAAAGACAAGCAGGACGTTACTCCCCTACATATAGCGTCGCGAGATGGCCATCTCGAGGTCGCGGAGTTGTTACTCGACCACGGTGCAGATATCGAAGTGCAAAATCTAGATCACATGACCCCACTACTCCTCGCTCTGGAAAATCGGAGACCAGAAGTCGGGCACTGTCTAGTACGACGCGGCGCAAACGCGAGCACCCGGGACAAGCGGACTGGACTCCGCTGCACCTGGCATCGCAAAAAGGTACTCCGACATCGTGCCGTTGTTGCTCGACCACGCGCAGATGTCGACGCACAAAACTGGGACAACGAGACACGTTGTACCTTGCGTCGGCCGAAGGGAACTTCGATATTGCAGAAATGCTGCTCAGACGGGGTGCGGACGTGAATGCAAGGAACAAGTGGCGTTGGTGTCCGCTGAACACGGCGGCGCGAGAGGGACACTTCCGCGTCGCGCGGCTGCTCCTCGACCGCGGCGCGGACGTGAACGCAATCACTCGGATACAATGGAGTGTGTTGCACCTGGCATCGTTCAACGGACGCCAAGAAATTGTACGGTTGTTACTAGAACGTGGTGCGAACGTACACGCGCAAAATGACATGGACCGGACACCGTTCCAGGTGGTCTCAAAGAAAGAATACCCTGAGCTCGCACAGATGTTATGGAGCATGGTGCTAAAGAGGAATAGTTTGGAGATAGGATGTACTGTAGTAACAGATACCATGAACTAGCCTGGAACTGAGATGTGATAATGGGAACCTTCTGTCGGGGATTCTGATCGCACTTTGAACGACTCGGAAGAGCCCAGCCGAGAGCGGAGAAAGTCTCTT
>JAKELH010000796.1:0-28713 GCA_021525015.1 Lactarius pseudohatsudake | reverse complement strand
CACGACCACGCACCGACACAACGCGAAGTTGCGGATAAAGGAAGGTGGGTGTGGGAAAAAGACACGTGATGCGTAAATCATAAGTTAGTCTCTTACACGGCGCATCGACAAGGGAAGAACGATGCCCGATTTGAAATCAGCTGCAAACTTAGTCGGTTCGACGTCCTATCACGCGGGAGATACGGTCCTCAGAGACTAACCGTCCTCTTCCCATCGAATGCAGCGAGTAATCTCTGGTGTGACAAAGACGCAGAGGAAATAGGTTGGAAGCGGGTGGGATTTACCAAGCGCCTTTGCACAATACCACAGGCTCTTCAAAGTTTGAAGAATTATATTATGTGATTGTCTCCCGAAGGGAGTGAGCGAGAGAGATGAGCGTCCGTATGAAGGAGCTCTACTCCTATTCGATAAACCCGGCGTAGTCTTTACATGTAAGCTACTGCACGTGTGGTTACCGTATTTGGAACAGTCCGTAAACGGAAATCTGCCTTAATCAGCCGGATAGTGCCGACCGATATTCCTACACTCCCCTTCACGTCGGTGCTATTCCCATTTCTCCGACGTGCTTCTTGTGCTTAGGTCTGGCTAAGGCTTTGGTGAGTATGTCTGCCGTTTGATCAGGATCCCGACAATCAGTGATCGCCACTATGTTGTTCGACACTAGTTCGCGGATCAAGTGCCATCGGGTCCCTAGATGTTTTGATCGCTTGTGAAACTTGGGATTTTTCGCCATCATTGCGGCTCCCATGTTGTCCTCGCTGATCAGTGTCGGGTATAACTGTGCGTAGCCAAGCTCCTCATAGAGATTTCTCAGCCATGCAGCCTCCTTACCCGCTTCGTTCAAGGCAATATACTCAGCCTCAGTGGAGGATTGCGCGGTCACAGGTTGCTTCCTCGACATCCAAGTAATCGCGCCTCCGCCCATCAAGAATACGTATCCTGAGGTCGATTTATAATCGTCAGTATTGGCGAATGCGGCATCGGAAAAACCATGGAAAAGGTTCGAGTTTTTACTCTCGTTCCTCCTTTTGGAATAGGTGATTCCGTGCGTCTTCGTACCAGCAAGATATCGGAGTATTCTCTTTAGGGCAGTGGTGTGTTCTAAACTCGGATTTGCCTTGTAGGATGCTAACCTGTTGACGGCGAAAGCGATGTCTGGTCTTGTAGCATTTGCTAGAAACTGGAGCTCGCCGAGTAATCGTGCGTACGAATTACTCCGGTTACCCTCGTTCCCATCCGGGTTAGGGACTATCGGTATGTTGGGATCGAGCGGCGTCGCAACATTGTTTGCACGCTCCATGCCTTCCTGCACTAGGATGGCTTCGACGTACTTCTGCTGCGTAAGTCTGATCGACGTGCCGTCTCGGGTGACTTCGATTCCGACGATCTTCGTCGGCTCTCCTAAGTCGGTGACTTCCCACTCTGAACATAAGTCCCCTTTTGTACTCTCCATTGCTATATCTGACGTCGCGAAGAGCATGAGGTCGTCGACCCAAACAGCGATTATTTCAAGGTCAACTCCCTTCCGGATGTACGCGCATGGATCTGAGTTTAATGGGGTGAATCCATGCTTTATCAGTTTACTGTCGAGCTCATGGTTCCATTCGCGCCCGGACTGTTTAAGTCCATAAAGGGTTTTGATGAGCAGACAAACTCGATCGGTGCCGTCTTCGTAGCCTTCGGGTTGCCGCATGTAGACCTTTTCTTTGAGAACGCCATTAAGGTACGCTCCTTTCACATCCATCTGTTGGTTTTGAAGGTCCACTACAGCTGCTAGCGCGAGGATAGCTCGAAGCGTCTCGAGTCTTACTACCGGTGAGTACGTCTCGCTATAGTCGTACCCCGGCCTCTGCGCACATCCCTTGGCTACTAAACGGGCTTTATACTTCAATAGGTTTCCGGCCTTGCCGTACTTCCTCACGAACACCCACTTATTCGCTATAGGGACGGATCCCGGGGGTGCGTCGGTGAGTATCCATGTACCCATCTGACTGAGCTGACTAAGCTCTGTCTTCACCGCGCGCTCCCACTCGGGCCACTCGAGAGATTCTTTTGCCTCAATGAGGCTCTTCGGGTCTCCGAGCGTCACTATCCCTTGCGCGGCATTAACTTCATCGTCGTCTTCCGAATCGGAAAATGGATTATCTAATCGACGATAGTCCGCGCGTATACCACGAGTTTTTCGGGTTGGTTCGGGGGGTTCTTCTGGTATGTCTTCACTTCTCTTTCTCTTTAATCCTCTGTCCATGTTCTGCCCTTGATCTTTAGGCTGTACGTCTGATACGCCGCCGGTGGACAGGGTGTCCCGTTCCGGTCTCCCCAGCTCCCCTTCACGCTGTGCGCTCGGCGCGATCACGGCGATCGGCTCGGTAGGAGGAGTATCATGGGTCAACTCTAGGAGACGGTAATTTCGAGAAGTGAGTACTTTACGCGTTTCCGCGTTATAGTACTTAACGGCCTTCGGCCCATCTTCAGATCCTACATAGGCCCTTCTTTTCGACTTAGGTAACATTTTGCGCTGCGTGGCTTGGCCTTGTAGTAGCACCCATACCGGTGCTCCGAACTCTCTGAGGTGAGTGACGTCTGGTCTCTTTCCGAACCATAACTGATACGGAGTACCCTCTGATAGGGCTCTCGTATAGGAACGATTACGGACATACGCTGCATGGGAAACAGCGTATTCCCACAGGAATTCGGGCATCTCTTGTCCGCGTAACATCGCACGGGCGAGCTCTACCAGCGTGCGGTTCGCGCGTTCGGCTATGCCGTTCTGGGCAGGTGAGTAGGGCGCCGTCATCTGGTTGTCTATTCCACGCTCACGGCACCACATCCTCAAGGGCTCGTTAATGAATTCTTTTCCCCGGTCCGTGCGAGTCGCACGCGGAGGTTTCCCATTAGTCCCAAGGTGTGTCAGGTAGTCCTTCACTGCCTGTGCCGCCTGATCCTTCCCTTTCAGGAAGGTAACTGTCATATATCGTGACGCATCGTCAACGAGTAAGAGAAAATATTGGTTCCCATTAATGGAAACCTTGTCGTATTTGCCCCAAAGGTCCATGTGAGTCAGCTCACCAGGCGAAGTCTCCCGGACTGACTTCTCGTTATAGACATCTTCCGTCTGTTTCGCTTCGGTACACGCGACGCAATCAGGTTGAGGCGTCTCAGTGTCCACGCGGAAACCGTCAACGAGTCCGTCGTCCAGCAACTTCTTTAGCCCGGTATAACTAACATGCCCGAACCTTCGGTGCCAAGTCTCCCAGCTCGGGAGTACTTCGGAAGTGGTGAAAGTAGCGGAAGCGCTTGCCTGCAGCTTTTGGCTTGGACGTATGTTCACGTCCATTTTGTATAAGTTGTTTTGCGCCAATCGCCCAATAGCTATCTGCGTTCCACCCTTCGTGATCAGCGTGAGCTTTCCATGACCGAATGTGCATGTTCCGCCTGTTCGGTCCCATCGTCCCAAAGATAGTAAGTTGTTCTTATTGGTCGGGATATGCAGGACGCTCCCGAGTCGCAGAAGGTTAACTTTACCATTTATCCGCGATTCGAGTTCGACCGTGCCCCGTCCACTTATAGGGACTTTGGTACCGCCGACGCCGATCACAGAGGCATGCTGAAGCGGCTCGTATTCCGCGAACGCGGTGCGCTCATTCGCGACGTGTGATGTCGTCGCGCTATCGGCAAACCAGTCGTACCAAATAGTGCGTGTGTCGATTGCTGTAACATCACTAGGATCATAATCCTCGAAGTTGTAACACTCGCCAAAGTACTCCGGCTCGCTCTGATTCTCCGTTACGGCGAGCGCGACGTCCTCGTCATAAGTGGTCTCGTGGACTTCTTCGATCTTAGAGGTAGAAGCCTTACCACTGCCGCCGCCTTCGCCATCGCCGACCTTTCTCTTCTTCCAACAGTTTTCGGCCACATGAGAAAACTTCTCGCATATTGTACACTTGGGTTTGTCGAGATAACGACAGTCTTTTGTGTTGTGGCCGTCTCTTCCGCAATGATTACAATGCTTCACTTTGCGTTTCGCGCGTCGGCCGGGCTTTCGCGTGGTGTTCCCAGACCGAGTGTCGCCCATGCGCTGAGTAAGAGTGGGCTTTTGTCCGACGGCTTGATTAACGCTGCCGCCGTTGTTCTTCCGCACTTGGCGTCTCCCCTCCTCCTCCTTTATAAAACCAATAAACTTGAGCGAGCTCACCGACTTCCGCGGGTCCATCTGCTGGTCTCCAAACTCCCCACCAACGTATGACTGAGTGAACGCGTCCCATGAACGTGGAAGCGCCCACGCGATGAGGATCTTGAAGTACTCGTCATCCAGCGGCATGCGAGTATTGCATACCTGAATGAGACGTTCCCACTGGCTCGTCATTTGGTGAAGCAACTCTGTTATATTAGTGTTCTCGTCGGAAATGATATGGTTGAGAGCATAGAGGATAGTAAAATAAGTGTTTAACCCTTTTGTCTGGTGCACGGCTTCTAGGTTCGCCCAGATCTGCGCCGCCGTTTCGCAACGGTGCGTATGATCCATCTGTGACTCTGATATATTATTCGTGAGAAGCGTCTGGGCGTAGCTGTCGTTGTTGTCCCAGACTTCCGCATTCCGAGGACCTGGAGGACGCGGAAGGGATCCGTCGACGTACTGGCGTACGCGACAGGAGCGGAGCATTCTCCACATCCTCTGGCGCCAGTTCGTCCAGTTCTCATCGTTCAGCGGTTCTATCACGCGAGTCACCTGCGAATCTGAGCCTCTGACTTCAGTAATGTAGAGTTCTTCCTCCTCAGATGAGGAGGGATCCTCGAGCTCGTCTTCGTCCGCGAATCGATAAGGAGGCATAATAGGGGTAGTTGTATTTTCGCGCAGGGAAAGGGGATAATATTGTTTATTGAATAGTAAAATATCCTGGCCTGAGGTTTTAAGCTATGGGGCCAGGGCCCATAACCTGAAGAATTATATTATGTGATTGTCTCCCGAAGGGAGTGAGCGAGAGAGATGAGCGTCCGTATGAAGGAGCTCTACTCCTATTCGATAAACCCGGCGTAGTCTTTACATGTAAGCTACTGCACGTGTGGTTACCGTATTTGGAACAGTCCGTAAACGGAAATCTGCCTTAATCAGCCGGATAGTGCCGACTGATATTCCTACAAAGTTCAAGCACATCCGCAGATAGCTCCTACGCATCTCAGCCGCGAAAGGTGAGGCGATTGATATGCACATCTGGAGGAGGTTGTGGAGGCGAGATACGATGATAAGATCAAATTTACTACCCCAAGTGTTGATTGGAGCAATGAGCAGATCCAGCGGTAGTTTGGCGAACTCTGCGGTCGGAAGGGTCCGCCTTTGTACTAGCGACATGTCATCGGGAATACAAACTGATCCAAAAAAAAAAAAAAAAAGAAGGGTCTGAGTAGGGATATCGGGCGTCTGTTGGACTTGGACCATATCAACCACATCTGCGTGGCACGGCATTGGTGACCATGGAATCAACACCACCAAATGCGAGGGAAACCGTGCTCGCAAGCACGACAGTTCCAGGCCGTCTAAGGCAAAACTCCACGTCATGGCCTCCGATGCCTGATATATATATTTTGGACAGGCGATATATTAAGTAGCAAAGGATACAGCAGGTTCCATATCGATAGATACCTAGCAACCATTTTTCACACATAGGCGGCATTTGAATGGGCATTTCGGTGACCATGCCGAGTTTCTTCCCACACAAATTAATTGTAGTAATTAAATAATGAATTTATATAACGTACTTATTATTTTCAAAATAAGTGGGAAAGCCGCGAGCGTGAGGAGGCACTGACCTCAGAAATCACACAGGAAGTAAAAAAAAACATAAAAAACTTGTATATTCAAAAGTTTCTTCGATAAGAGAAACAAACCAATAGCTACACTGTATTAAATGTAATAAGGGGGCTAACCTTGTGGCCAGCGACGTCCCATCGCCTTCTGTTGTTGTCAGCACATGGTTGTCGTAACGTTGCGGTCGTAGTCGCTCTGTTGCAGTTGATGTTGCAATGGGATTTCACGCGGCGTTGTGGCTGTGTTGTGATGGCACTATGACGTGGCGTCATGACGAGCCTTGCGCGCCGTGACGGGGTGGCGGACTCCCATGTAGTGAAGAGTGAACGCGGCGGCCACGGGCTTGCGTGCGGTAGAGAATTAGCGGTAGCGGTAAGGACTTGAGGAGCGTGGCGCAGCGGGTGTGTCATGATGGGTCTTGCGTGCTGTGGGGTGGCGATGGTGAAGGGTGGACGCAGCGGCCATGGACTCGCATGTGGCGAGGCGGTTAGGATTTGAGGGGTGCGGCGAGACAGTGAGAAAAGAAACAAAAAAAAGACATATCTTGGTCACTGGGCCAAACCCCAGCTTGTCGTTGGGCGCGTCTTCATGATGGGTGTTGAGGGAATAGTGGGTGCGGGAAATGGGAAGGAGGCGATGGTGGATCGACAAAGGACAGCATGGCCGACGCGTTTGACAGGCGATGAGGGAGGGACGTGAAGCGGGAACTAGAAGCTGAAGCTGAAGACCGAGGACATTGGCCTGGCGTGCAGATGTAAGCATGTGTACAGCCCGGAAAAGTATACAACTCACCTTTGACCCAGTGTCAAATTTGGGGGAAGGCTAATCTATCAACTTGAAAGAGGGAGTGTAATGACGATTCTGGAGATCGAGGATAGAGTGAGCAGACAAGGTGGTTGGATGGTGATGAGACGGTGGTGATGTGGCAACGTTGTGAGGTAGCTTTGTCAGCTGCCCCACGCCCAACGCGGCGTAGTGCAGCCTGAGCCTGAGACTGAGAATGAGAACATGGTCAGGCCTTTCCTGCGCTACAACTTCAATAGCTTCACGACCTTGCCCTGCGGCCTCGTCCCTAGATCCTTGAATCTCCTTATACTCATATATGTATTGTAGTTACAACGGCAAAAAATATAAATTTCTCCCAGAACTCAGTAGGGCTCTGTGCACCATTTTCACCGTCGTCCAATATCCCGCACTTTCACGCGCCCTTAGCAACTCAAGTGCAGTGCATTCCCAATACAAGCAATTAAGCTTGCAAGGTCTTGAAACATGCAAAGGCGTGCACGACTCTCTGCACTGCAGATTAACATAGACCCAGAGCAGCTTGCCGTTTCCATTACCTTGTGTGCTGCATCTGCACGCGGTCTTAGCAATTCCATACCGATGCATCCCCGAACCCGATGGACATTCGTGTAACGTTTCACACCGTGCAGATATCCGCTGACCATTACAGCACTTTCCCAAGACGGCCCAAGGTTCCCTAAGCCCACACACTAAACTAATCCCTGTATATTCTGAGTTACACCAATAGTTACACAGTCCCTGAAGGGACATCTCTTCAAGTTTATTGGAAGTGTGCTAGCAAACGATCAAAGAGCGTGTCCCACTGCCAGACAGAATGCCCCACGACTGCCAAGCATGAGATAACTATTCCATAACCCTGATTTTGAAAGACAACTATTCCATAACCCTGATTTTGAAAGACAACTATTCCATAACCCCAATTCCATAAGATAACCCATTTCCAAATAATATTTTCCTTCTCTTAATTATGAACCCCGCTCTTACGTTTCGGAAGTCCGCTTATGTATTCGAAATGACGGGTATCTATCGATATGGAACCTGCTGTAATGACCAAGTTACCTGACAATCCTACCTAATGCGCTGATGCAAATCTCGGAGGCTTGATGACAGGGAAAAATGCATTGACGCACACCCAGAGTATGGGTAGTAGTGTGGGACTCGAGCTTGGCCCCGCTGGCACGGGGTCCGGTACCTTCTCTGCCCTCTCTGTGGGCCATCACGCCGTGTAGAGCTTTTCTTCCTTAAAATTAAAAATGTTTTTTAAGGCCTGATGTACTAAGAGCTGACGTGTCTTTGTTGGAAGATAATGAACTACAAGTTCGGAGTCGCGGTGACGTCTCGGTGGCTACCGGAAAAGGAAGGTGGACAATCTGGATTAGGGAATGGAACAACGAGTGCGACGCAGCGACGAGGCGTTGAAGCTAGCCCGAGTCAGTCCACTACGAACGACTAAGTATTGTAACCAGTCTCTCAAAGTCGAGTGACCCGAGACCCGTGACCTATGGAATCCAGAGTGAGACAATGCCGAATAAAAGACACAACTATGGCCAGGCGTACAGGATCCCACCCAGGCACAGCGGAAAATCCATCGGTATTGCAGCCCGGATTCGACCCAGACGTGATGTCAACCAGGCCCCCGAGGCATCTTCCGTACAGCAAGACGTTGAGAAAGCCAAGTGGCGCCCTGCCATTCGAAATCCGGTAGTCATTCAGTAGGGAGATGATTCCGGCAGCAGTCTGTACGTCGGCAATCAGGCATGCAGAGATAAGAGGACTTAGGGATGGGAAAGTTCAGGTCCGAACTTCGGTCCGAACCCGAACCTACCCGAACCGAACCCAGGTTCAGGGTTCGGGTTCGGGTGTTGACCCGAACCGGACCATCGGTTCCGTTCGGGGTTCGGCCAAACCCCGAAATTTGAGAACCGCGTTCGAACTCCGTTCGAACCGAACTATTGGTGTTGCTAGGCTGAAATTTACGGCCGCTCAAAAAAAAAAAAAACGAAATGGAACCTCTGAAATGCAAGTGTATTATTTCGGCCCGTTCCAAAAGTGCGAAACTGTGTGCGAGATGTCATATGTGAATCTGAAACTGTGCGGTGCTGGCGTGGGACTTTTTGTGTGGCGTCGTGTGGCGACTGCATCGTGACTTCGTTGTCCCCCATCCTCTCTTATCGCTCCCTCATCGATGCCTCATCGTCAACATAAGATACCCTCCTCGTTCGTGCCATTTTTTTGGCTGCAATCTAGTTCTGTGGCGACCGTCCCTCACCCCCTCAATGTCGGGACTTTCCCCCCTCCGAGCGTTTGACCGCTGCCCCTCCGAGCGTTAGTATCATAACGCTCAGTGTCATCTCCCTGTGGTGAGTTACCCGTCGTTTCTATTGATTCCAATCCAGTTAGGCTCATGCTCTCGAAGAGGAGTGCGCAATCGGCTTCTTTCCTGGTGTCCAGCCGAAAGGAAACGCATAAAATCGTGGTATGTCGCTGCCCTATCGAAAACTCACATCCCACTCAACTTCTCAAATCGTCACACTATGTCTTCAGTTGCATCTGACCCTGGGCATGCCGTCCGACCCGACGGCACTCTGAAAGACGCATCGGAGATCAACTGGTCTTTTGATGCGGACGAGTCGGCTCCTTTTCCTTCTGACAATGTCTCTGGTGTACGCCGGACGACTCGTGTTCCTCGCCCATCGCAACGCGCTGTCGAAGCAGCCGAAGCGGTCGCTTCAAACAGCCCTGCGGCCCCTGCCAGCGCTCGTCCAGACGCCAAACGCAAGGTCCCGACTGCCACCGTCCCTCGTCGTCGTGTCACACGCAAGGTCGTCATCAATCTCGACGCGAGCGACAGCGACGAGGGCGCTACCACGGAGCCTAACACAGATCCTGCATCCGACGACTACGAGGCCATCAAGGCCATGGCTGACGCTGACAACGGGGCCCTCACAGATCCTGCATCCGACGACTACGAGGCCATCAAGGCCATGGCTGACGCTGACAACGAGGTGCGTTCTTCGCCCTCACTCGAATGTCATTCTCACCTTACTTCTCAGGCTATGACCTCCACGTCCCAACGAAAGCGTGGCACCGCCGACATCCTCCTCATTTTCTATCGTCAGAAGGATTACGTCCATCCGGACACGAAGAAGATTCTGGATGGCCATTGGTGCAGGCTCTGTCGGTAAGTACTAAGTACTCTTACTTTTTCTGACTTTTTTTCGCTAATCGGATATGCGTGAAGGAAAAATTCCTCGATCAAGCGCACGTCGTGTTTTCTGACCGGAAGCGCAAGTTCACTACGGATGCACATCGCTAGGCATCACGCGCAACTCTACCGCAAACGCTGCAACGCAGTCGGTATCGAGCCGAATCACCGTGCGCTTTTCCGCACACCGGCTGACTCAGGTGATGGGTAAGCGTTTGTTGTCTCAGTTGCTCGCTCGGTACTGATTCACTTAGCCTTAGTCAAACATCTCTTGATGGCATTGTCACGCATGAGCCTAAGGTCCCTGTGTTCACTCGCGCGGGGCTGATCGACCATATCGTCGAGGTTGTCGTTTGCGAAGACGAGGTGAGTGAGATCATGTGTTAGTGTATACGCGTTCTGACATCTCCAGGCTTTCCGTTTGGTCGAGAGCGAGAGTTTTCGCCGCCTCCTCAAGTACTGCCGGCCATCTCTTTCGGACCGAGACATCCCACACCGCCACACCCTTCGCGCTGAGGTACTCCGGCGCGTAGAAACTGCAGAGGGAAGGGTTTGCGAGAACGCGAAGATACTCCCCTCCAAGATTTCTTTTACTTTTGATGCATGGACCTCGACGCCAGGTGACCCGTACATATCGATTACAGCACATTATATAGATGCGCCTGCCAATCTCCCGGATGCGTGGGAGTTGAAGTCGGAACAACTTACCTTCCAGATGATTGAGGGAAGGCATACCGGTCAGAACATGGCGGACATCATAGGCCAGGCTTTAGATAAGTATGGCCTACGTGATAAGGTACGATCTTCATCGTCTTAGGGGTTTTCACCTCATCAACCTACTGTCCTGCTCTATAGGTTGGCTGGTTTACGAGTGATGGCGCGGCCGTGAATCGTACCACTCTTCGTGTACTCCAGAACAGTGAATCGACGGGAACTGAGTGGACAGCCGAAGATCACGACATGTTGTGAGTGTTCGCGCGTCCGAAACTTTTTGCTCTAATCTGAGTGAGTCTAATGTAACGTAGGTGCATGGAGCATGCTCTTCATCTCGCGGCCAAGCACTTCATCCAGACTGTCGCCCCACGTTTCAGCAAGAAGCTTGGCGCCGTGGCCACCGCCGACGAAGGTGAACCTGCATTGGACAATGGCGACGACGATGAAGACATCGTCTCGGGTGATGCGCTTGGAAAAGCGATCTCCTTCGTGAAGCAGGTTCGCAACTCACCGCAAGCGCGGGTCTTCTTTCGTGCGACCTGCAGCCAAGTCGGGACCACCCCACTCGAACTTGTTCAATGGGTTCCTACTCGATGGGGATCAATGTTCCAACTCCTGGAACGTTTTATCCTCCTCAGGACGGTGCGTAAAGACATTTTATTATTGAATCAAGCCGTGACTTAGAGTTCGCAACAGGCGATCACCCAATTCATTCTCCTCGCTGATGCCAGCGACGTTGTGCCAAACCTCTCCAACCACCGCTGCTATGCGGACTTCCACTTGACTCGGAGGGATTGGGAGTGCCTCGAAGATATTAGGGACGCGCTGAGGGTAAGTCCTTCTTGGACTTGTTTTGGTCCGGTTCTCGAATCTCGCTCACATTGGCTAGGAGCCGTCAAACGTCCAGCAGACGTTCTCAAGCGTTCGTTCACCTACGGTCTGGCGAATCATCCCATCCTTTGAATTCCTCATCAAGCGCTGGGAAACGATGGCCGCCCATCCCAAGCACCAAGGACTGACGGACGCGCTCAATGAAGGCCTTGCAAGCCTCCATAAATGGTACGGCCGCGCCAGCAACACCTCGGCTGCGTACTTCATATGTCTTGGTACGTTCTCGTTCTCGCGCTTTGTTCATGGCTATTGTCTTACTCAGTGCTAGTTCTTGATCCCAACTTCAAGGATATCTATTTCCGAAGCCAATGGGACAGCGAGCGGTACGCTACTGGCATGAGGCGGCTAGAAGAAATAGTAAGTCTTCCCATTCTCGGTGATTCTTTGACCAGAATCTGCGCACATTCCTCGCGATCGACTCAACAACAGCGATTGAGAATCCGCACACATTCCTTGCGATCAAGAATCCGCGCACATTCCTCGCGATCGACTCAACGTTGATTATGTCGGCGTACTCTTCATGCTCGCGATGTGCCCGCTGTGGATGCTCCGCATGTCACGCACGAGGAGAATCCGCGCACATTCCTCGCGAGTCGCGATCGACTCAATGTTGATGTCGGCGTGCTCTTCATCCTCGCGATGTGCCCGCTGTTGGTGCCGAGCGACTTGTCACGCACGAGGAGAATCCGCGCACGTTCCTCGTGAGTCGCGATCGACTGAACGTCGATGTCGGCGTGCTCTTCATCCTCGCGACGTGCCCGCTGTGGATGCCGAGCAACTGGGCTCCGCATGTCACGCACGTCGGTGTACTCTTCATCCTCACAATGTGCCCGCTGTGGATGCCGAGCGGGCGCAGGCACTGGGCTCCGCACGACGAGGAGGGTTATTTACTGACAACTTCTAGTTTGATAGGTATTATGTTACCCCGACACAAATGCCTACGACGACCGAACGCAGCATAGGTCAGTTAACCCAACACTTTAGTACTCGTCTTTGGAGCTGATGTGTATGTAGATGGACCTTCTGGGAAGGAGCAACTGTTTCACTACGGCGGCTCCTTCCTTCATGGCACTGTTCAGGCGTTTCAACAGCAACACAACACCACCAGTGGCCCTCGCGAAGAACTTCAACAATACCTCAAAACCGGGGCTGAAACCACAACTGATATAATTGGTTGGTGGGGGGTAAGTCGCTTCCTCATTCCGAGTGCATGCACACATCCTTACACAACGGAAACAGCGTGACACCAGGTACCCGACTCTGAAAAGGATTGCAAGAGACTACCTTGCAATCCAAGGTTCCGCAACCCCGTCCGAGCGCGCGTTCAGCAGTGGAGGTATCACTGACTCCTCACTCAGAAATAGATTGCGGCCAGAGATGTTTGAAGGTCTTCAGATTCTCAAGAGTGCATACAGAAATGGGCACATCTCATCCACGACGCAAGCTGTTGGGAGGTCTTTAGAGAGCAGCATTGGTGGTAATGATGAGGACTTAGAGGACATAGAGTAGCTTGCACAACTTAGTCGCACAACTTAGTCGCACAACTTAGTAATAGATTTAGATACAGAATTAGATTGTTTTTTTGGCTTCTACCACAAAAGCGTTAAGTCACGCCTTTTGCGGTACACATGCCTGGTGATTCTGCGCGTTTGATGTGATTACGTAAGCAGGATCCTCTCATTTTGCCGTTTGGGTTCGGTTCGGGGTTCGGACCCTCCCTGAACCGAACCGAACCAATGTGAACCTGAACCAAGGGTTCGGTTCGAGGGTTCGGCCAAACACCTGAACCGAACCAATAGTTCGGTTCGGGGTTCAGCCAAAAGGGGCTCTGAACCGAACTGAACCGAACTTTCCCATCCCTAAGAGGACTCGAGTGTCGCACCGGCGTCGAGCAGCTTGTGCCATGAATTTCCGTGGCCCTCGTGTTGAGGATGATACGGAAGTCCATTGCCTGTAGAGCGATATCGGGAACGCCACGTCCCCCAGGGCTGCACAAATAACACAAAGTGAGAATGAGCCACCGGGTCACGGGCGAACGCACTTGTAAAAACCGTAATACTGGTTGCCAAGGTTCCGGAGGAAGCTGGGGACAAATTCGTTCTGGTAGGGCGGCCGCGGAAAATACAACGAGAAGCCGCCACCGGAGAAACTCGCCGCAACCTCTGGGTTGTAGCCCGTCGTTCCGCCAACGCTGGTGACCCAGGGACCTGCAAGTACCGTGGGCGGTGTGGTGAGTGGTCTACCAATGCTTGTTTGCGGCTCGAAGGTAGAGTTAAAATACCATACGCACAAGTGGAGGGGAAGGTGGGAAGGAACTGGACCCGCGAGTTGCCGGAGCTGTCTTGGAACAGGCAGTTCCCACTACCAACACCTTCGTTACCGCTCGAGAAGAGGACGCTGACGCCACGAACGCCGAGCCGCGCGAACAGACTGCACACATATGTTGCATAATCCCGCGGAACTGTGTACTCGGGCATGCCGTAAGGCGTGCTTATTGTCTGCGGGACACTCCACTGGCCGAGCGCGTAGTCGAGCCAGTTTATGAACCCATCGCCGTAGGGATCCCAGCCGCCAGTGCTGTAGAATATATGCGGGGTCGGGTAGGCAATGGCCGAAGTATATTGAATATTGAGATTCGCCTCGACGGTTGGGTTGCTCGGGTTGTACCCTCCACCTTTGATCTGCACGACACTGTAGGTCGCCGAGGTCGCGTCGAAGCGAAATTCATTCATGAATTGCCTCAGGTCGTCCGGGTTCGGGTAATCACCGAGGAGGCCCACAACGCCGAGCACATTGTGGTCCACGGCAGAGGGCACGTAGTTAGACGTCTTATAAAACCAACGCAGGAATGACGGCGTCACATATTGGTCGCGGTGAGACAATACCGTCCCGGGGTCTCCCCCCGGCACCTTCGTCTGCTCCCTGGTTTCCCCGCCGCGGCGCACGAGTGGTTCCTGCCTGGGCGTGCGCGGAAATCCGAAGTGTGTGGTCGGCGCAACGTTTTCCACGTGTTCAACCAGCGCCGCGGGGAGCCCGTAACTGAGCGTGCGGAGAACTGTGTCGTTCGTCCCAATGTGTTGGTACAGTTGATACGACGCGCTCAGGAGTTCGTTGGCTCTGGAAACAGGGACACCCGTAAGCGTCAGCCAACTGCCGCCGTGTTTTGTTGAGATGCTAGAGGGGTGCACGCCGTAATGTTCGAGCCAGGCGTTGGTAAGCTCGAGCACGTCTAAGGGCGGCGCGACAAGTTCGGCAACCTCCTCTCTGGATAGGTATTTGCCTTGTCTTCCCGGGGGCAGCGGGACATGTGAGTACTACGCGCGCGGAAGAGTGGTGGAGAGGACGCACCTTGGATGGCCGGGACTGCTGACCTCCATGAGGGTATCAATCAAGGCATTCTCATTTTTGGCTTTGAGTGCAATGTGGAGATCGATGGTAGTGTCAGCAGACGGGTGACCCAGGTTCCGCCAGTTCTCTGGGACAGAATTCCACGCGTGCTTCGGTCGAAGATCGTCCCAATGCGATGCAAAGGGCGTTGCGAGGCTGCTGAGAGGCCCGGGGGCGAGGACAGACAGGACAGAAAGTGGGTGAAAGCGCATGACCTGTGCGATATCTACGTGCCCCTGCAATTAATGAAGGGTAGAAGTCTAAATAGTCTCTCGGGTTAAGACGCTGACGGAGATTTACGGCAAGTTTTAAGGTGTATCTAGGTGTCGGGACTCAAACCGGCGCCGCTGTCAGAATGAGGTAGATACATAACCGTACATCCTCCGTGGACCCAATGTTATACTGTGGGTGACTAGGTGACTTCCCGTAGGAATCTGGAGTTGCGTACTTTTCGCATACTTTCTACGGTCCGGTCCGCCTTGGACAAGTATACATCGGCCCGGGCAGAGGTACAGTACTTAATAACTGCGGTTGCATCTGCGTAGCAGTTCCATCAACCCTCCGTCGTCCACTTCAGTTCGTTTACACTCGCCCGGGTTCCTCTGAGATGGCACATGGCACATCTACGCTCACCATACACAATTACCAGGAGGTACATAAAAAAGACGTTGACGGTGCCTGAGGCCTGAGATTTGGTGTTAGCGGAACGGGAAGCTGGAGGGGTGTCCGCGGCCGCAGAGGATACAGTACAATAATCAAATAACTTGACTTGTGCCACTTCCGAGGGATCCGCGTTAAGCGTGCACACAGAGAGCTCTATTCTAATTACAGTACTGTGAAAAAGCAATTACAAAACATCTAGGGAATATATATCACAGCCCCGGGACCTCCAACGCACCCTCGAGTCCCACGCGCACACCGATCATCCGTGCCACGCGCCGCTCGATACGGTCCTCAAGTCCGTGCATCGCCGCGTCCCACCAGCGCTCGGGGCCTTCCGGCACGGCGCGCCACGCGCCGCGGTACAGCTCGCGCATCCCCTTGTCCCCGAGCTCCACGGCGCGCGCACGCGCTGCGGCACCCTGCTCGTGCGTCGCGCCAAACCCCTCGCCTGCGAGCACGAGCGCGGGGGGCACCGTGATTCTCCCATGCTTGAACACCATCACGTTCACCGAGATGCAGTGCAGCGTTGCGCCGTCCGGCTCGGGCTCGCGCGCCGCAGCTACGGCGCGGGCGACGTGTGCCTGGAGGTCCGCGCTAGAGGCTGATGGCGTCGGCGTCGAGGAGGTGTTGCTGTCGTCATCGGATTTGGGGCCGGGGGTGGATGGCGTGGACCGGCGCGATGCGGGATTGTGGTGCGAGACGAAGCGGTGGATGACGTAGAGCTGCATGTAACAGAAGATGAGCAGGGGTCAGGCGGGCGGGTGAGTGAATCGTACCCATTTGTGGTCCCAGCCGACGATTTGCGAGCGTACCTCGTAGCGCGCAAATATGGGGATCTCGCGCAGGAATTGGAAGTGCGTACCTGCACGACGAGAAGATCAGCAGGGTAGCTGGGGAAGGACCACGACGCGAGACATACCGGCTAGCGCGAACCCGCCCCCGGCGAGTACAAGTGAAGGAAAGATGTGTAAGACGCTGTTCGTACGCGCAAAATCAAGGAGCTATTTTGGTGCAAGAATGACGCTCAGCCCCAGCCCGGCTCGGCCCGCGCAGGAATCGCGTCACTCACCTTCGGGTAAGACGAATTGCTGAGGTGCCAGTTGTAGTCGCAATCATCAGGGCCTGTCGAAAAGAGTAGAGAAATGAAAAAAAACAAAGAGAAGTAGAAGTGTAACCACTACCCACCCGCCCAGGCTTTAGTCACTAAGATATAGTCGAGCGGATTCTGGCCGATGGGCACAAGGTCGTCACGGAACTTGTGCGCGTCGTTTTTGTCGGTGGAAGACGAAGAGAAGAGCGTGCGCATACGCGCACGGCGGGCGAGCCACCACAACCTGGTGATGGGCAAAAATACATTGACTGATAATGATTATAAGCAGGCGACACGAAAAACGAATCTTGGAGAACGGAAGAACGGAAGCTACGTACAGTGCCAGACTAATGGCAGGGATCGCACATTCAGAATGAGAAGTAGAAAAGCGAAAGTTTTAGCGAGCCCCGGTAAGACGCTGAGACCGAGGGAGAGGGCCGCAGCCGGGGAGGCGGAGAGCATGATGTGGAGGGTGTTTGGGGCAGGTTGCGTGGGTAGAACTACACTGAACCCTGGGAGAACGACCAAGTGTATTTCTCGGCTTTCGGCACATGTAAGTCCCGAGTCCCGGCTGCTCAATGATCTGATCTGGATATTCACGCATATTCACGACTGGAGTATGATACCCCCGAGCCGAGGTCTCGAATATGAGGCTGCGTGTCCCTTCTATGGGTCAATATTTGTCACCGTTATTCACGAGCCCGGTGCCAATCCCGGTGCTGTACTTTTCTTTCCGAACCTAACCTAATTTCCCATTCCCACCCGCCATCCGGACACATCAACAAAGCACAAACCAGGGTCGAGAATGGTCAGTACTGTATCGGTTTACAGTCATCCCAAAAGTCCTTCCGCACAAAACGGATTCTCGCTAAGGTCGCCTGCCAGAATCGGTGAGCGGTACTCTATCTAACTTATCTGCAACCGGCCCACCTGCACATCAGGCCTATCCCTCTAGTTCCGTCTTCAGACGGATACCAAGATCCAAGTGCATAATTACTACGACGAATCGACTGCTGACATCTTCTAGTGATACAGTATGACGCCGCACGAAGTTGAACATATGAACACCGGAAGTCAATGGCGCAGCTTTGTGGGACGCTTACGGTATGTTGTTGATATGTAACCTCCCACACGCCCCCTCCTCTCCTACTTGTTTTTTGTGCCTGTACGTGCTTGTGTACGTGCGACAATATTGCATCAAGCCTAAGCAACCCCTTACTTACCCCACAAATGCAACACACTACTTTCTGTTTCTATTAAAGTTTGGAGCGCGGGAAAAAGTCTACAATAACAATCATTACAGCAGGTTCCATATCGATACTGTAGATACCCGTCATTTCGAATACATAAGCGGACTTCCGAAACTTAAGAGCGGGGTTCATAATTAAGAGAAGGAAAACATTATTTGGAAATGGGTTATCTTATGGAATTGGGTTTATGGAATAGTTGTCTTTCAAAATCAGGGTTATGGAATAGTTATCATGCTCGGCAGTCGTGGAGCGCTCTGTCTGGCAGTGGGACACGCTCTTTGATCGTTTGCTAGCACACTTCTAATAAACTTGAAGAGATG
Organism: Lactarius pseudohatsudake; assembly: GCA_021525015.1. Taxonomy (NCBI): domain Eukaryota; kingdom Fungi; phylum Basidiomycota; class Agaricomycetes; order Russulales; family Russulaceae; genus Lactarius; species Lactarius pseudohatsudake. Next base: position 10,583 of record JAKELH010000796.1, on the reverse strand, counting down.
TCCCTTCAGGGACTGTGTAACTATTGGTGTAACTCAGAATATACAGGGACTAGTTTAGTGTGTGGGCTGGAACCTTGGGCTGTCTTGGGAAAGTGCTGTAATGGTCAGCGGATATCTGCACGGCATGAAACGTTACATGAATGTCCATCGGGTTCGGGGATGCGTTGGTATGGAATTGCTAAGACCGCGTGCAGATGCAGCACACAAGGTAACGCGCAAATGGCAAGCCGCTCTGGGTCTATGTTAATCTGCAGCGCAGAGAGTCGTGCACACCTTTGCATGTTTCAAGACCTTGCATGTCACGATCACAGATCGTGCCATCGATCGCATCGATCGTTTCATGTTTTTCTTCTACTTCCGTTTCTCTCAGAATTATCTTGAGTTTTGCTTCTGTTCTAGATTTCCTGCCAGCTCACCAGTAGTGCTATATTTAGTCTCATACTTACGCGTCCCTGGAAAAACATAGAAAAACCACAGGAAAAGAGATTGTTGTAAATGGTACTTAAAGACCTGTAGTTTACTCTGTATTCCCTTGTTCTAGTCTTGTTCTCTGTGAATTCAAGTGCTATTTGCCATTCTCCCCTTGTCCTCTCCCCTGCAGTGTGCAGGTCACCGCTCTCGCGCTTAGTCAGCGACCCGGCCCGTTAGCCCACCCCAACCCTTACTTACAACTAAGTGGTAGTAGCACAGAGGCTACGAGTCCACCGCTAGGATCGCAAAATTGCAAGCTTAATTGCTTGTATTGGGAATGCACTGCACTTGAGTTGCTAAGGGCGCGTGAAAGTGCGGGATATTGGACGATGGTGAAAATGGTGCACAGAGCCCTACTGAGTTCTGGGAGAAATTTATCTTTTTTGCTGTTGTAACTACAATACATACATGAGTATAAGGAGATTCAAGGATCTAGGGACGAGGCAGCAGGGCAAGGTCGTGAAGCTATTGAAGTTGTAGCGCAGGAAAGGCCTGACCATGTTCTCAGGCTGCTGTACCACGCGTTGGGCGTGGGGCAGCTGACAAAGCTACCTCACAACGTTGCCACATCCATCACCTAAACCTCCAGAAAGTTGTGATGCTATCATAACTAGTTGTAATCACTACAATATGTGATAATACATATATACCAGCAACTTATGCGGCTCTTATATCATAGCAGTGTATTAACAGGCTTATCTCATCATTACACCCAAAGGCAGTGAACTCCATGATGCACTGATAATGGGGTTACAAATAGCATACAATCATGCTACAACAAGTTGTATGGGTTGTGGTGACTTATGTGTGATGCTGGTGTTGTGAAGATGTAATTTGGATGCAATCCTGCTATGCCAGGGCCATGACACTGATATTGTGAAGACATAATTGGGGTACAACTATGCCATGCCAGGGTTATGACATATCATAAGGACCATGGTGACATATTTGTGACACTGATATTGTGAAGATATAATTTAGATACAATTATGCCATGCCAGGGTTATGACAAATCATAAGGACCATGGTGACATATTTGTGGCACTGATATTGTGGGGATATAATTTGGATACAACCTTGCCATGCCAGGGCTATGACAAATCATAAGGACCATGGTGACATATTTGTGACACTGATATTGTGAAGATATAATTTAGATACAATTATGCCATGCCAGGGTTATGACATATCATAAGGACCATGGTGACATATTTGTGACACTGATATTGTGAAGATATAATTTAGATACAATTATGCCATGCCAGGGTTATGACAAATCATAAGGACCATGGTGACACATTTGTGGCACTGATATTGTGAGGATATAATTTAGATATAACCTTGCCATGCCAGGGCTATGACATCATAAGGACACATTTGTGACACTGATATTGTGATGCTGATGCGACAACATTATGGTAACTCAGATATGCTGGAACCTATATATGGTCTTAATGACAAAGTAGTTGGTTTGTACGGATCGGGGGTCTCGGGGTTGATGGGCTTTATTACAGTCTGGGCGCGTGCAGGTACTAGCAGGTACTACTACTACTACAGAAATCCTATCTCATCATGGACAGCATAAAGCATAGTCGTCGCCATCACTCTCCCCACCACCGCCTTCGCCACTGCGTGACAGCCCAGGTAACCGGACCTGGTATCACCGGAGTGGTCGTTGTTGAGGCTGCCATGATGATCGTCGTCCTCGTCGCCGCTGTGGTTGTCTTCGTCATCGGTCACGATCGTGCCGTTGTCCCTTCAAGTCGCTGTTATCACCTTGCCGGAGTCCCTGTTGAGAGCTAGTTAGTGGAAGGTGCAATGAGCGAGAGCTCTGGACTGACGACTAGTTTTGATAGTAGCGAACAAGGTGGCAAATCGTATGGCGCTCTGTGGGACGCTGACGAACATGGATGGCATGGCCATGCATAGAGTGGGTGATCGAACCATGTCACGGTTAATCGAAACAGCTTCTTTCGGTAGCTGTTCTGCTACGTTGATCCTGTGCGTTCGAAACAAACGACAATAAGATTCAGATAGCTTCAGCAGGCAGGCCTGTTGGCGACGCACCAGGTCGTATACGACTTTGGGGGAGTGTCGGGACGCAGCAGAAAGCTATACATGATTTGCGTGGATCTTCCAGGGGCATCAAGGGGCGTAAGAAGCCGTATCCGAGTCGAGAACTCACGAAAGCGCGAAGACGAGGACGTCCCCGTGCGGGACTCGGAATCCGTGCTTCTCGGAATAAGCATTGTAAGAACCCTGAAGGCCGCTATATCAAAGACGCAAGTTCTTGAGTTTCAGGAGTAGAACAAATGTACAGAGGCACTTGCCGGATGAATAGCTGCTGCGCGATACTATTCCGACGCGATGGGTTCTCAAATGATATCGCGATGCCACCTGCGACAGCACCGCAATGATCGAATGCCACCGAGCCGACCTTCGGCGAAACCAGGTCTGGTGCGCTTGAGCAATGAAGGAGAGGCGTGCTTCTTTCTTTCCGGCGGGAGGCCCTGGGGTTTCAAAGAGGAGGGGGCGCTGTGCGACTCAGTGTGAGGCTGTGTGGAAATCATGGTCTGTGGTGAACGAGGGTAATTGTAAGCGTGCAACGCAGGTCAAGTCGCAGGAAACAGTACCGTCTTTGAGCATGGCAAAGTGCCTTGTCGATCAACTGCCATAGGAGCGATTGGCGATATCCATTGGCGACGCAACGAGTTCGTACAAGTGAAGTAATGAAGGGAAGGGAAAGAGGGCGTGTGGACGGAGGCAGGAGGCTCGGAGAATCGATGGGGGAAAGCGATATTGATGTGTGCTGTTGTGTGATGCGTAGTTGGTACAATGTGGTAGGAAACCGAGTCCAAAATGGCAGTCAAGTCACGCGTTAGTCGGTCACTGGCAACCAAGGGGAGGATGAGCACAGCAAGGAGAGCACCAAGGCTTAGTACTCACGTGCGAGTAACCCGTGGTATGCCACTGTATGCGTTAAGCCCATCGACCGGCATTATTGAACTCGAGTAGCATTACTGTGTACCCCACAGATAATGGTAGCAGCGGTGGGGGAAACAGTCCGTATGAGGAACGGCAAATCTGTGTAGAAGCATATTATTTAACGCACCTGCACATAAAGTTACCCGAGCTTACCATTGAGGCCTAGATAGACGCCATATATGTATTGTGTGCCCATTCAACGGCCGTATCCGCCAGCGTTGAGTGAGGCAGTGGTGAGAAGGGTATGATTGACGAATAGTCCATAACATACCAATAAAAGAACAAATACATTGTTCAAGTTGTGCGTTGTGAAAACCCCAGCAAAGTAAAGTTGCCGAGATGACTCAACCAAAAGACGCACTGGGAACCCAGGTCCGGGTACAGGTTTACCTCAGGTCGAAGCTGGCTACCCGTACCTGTACCAAGGTGAGTTTCCCGCACCCTTGACAATCACTAAGAGGGGGAGGGACACGTGAATATTTCAGTCAATACTAGCGCTAGTACTGTGTTCTGTGGTTAGCAATTTCATTATTCTGAACCACTATTGCCGCCATGTGTCCGAGTCTCCTGGTCTCCCACTTCTGCCTGCACAGCACTGGGAGCTGCTGCAAGTTCATGTGCAACTCGCTTCACTCTAGCCTGTTCCCGCATGATTGCACCTGCACTGCCTTCCTTCATTGAGTTGGCAGCGTACACCGTCTGAGGAAAGACATTCCTGAGGCTGCGTGAATGAATGGCCGAGACGTGAGAGGAAAACTTACTCGTTCCACCATTCTATGAGGTCTTCCAACTCCCCCTTTAGCATCAACTCCTTGTGTTCGAGGAGCTCGCGGTAGAATTGGCAGTTTGGAAACCCTGTCCTCGCTTTCCCTTCGGTGTCGCCTCCACCTGGAGAAAACGTCGCCTCATCAGAGAGCGCATAACGCGTCTACACCGAAGCAAGTACTGAAGTTAGTATGAATCCAATCGTTACATGCTTGGGTAACCGCTTACCAGCGTCGCAATATAAGCAATGGATTCATAGGTGACAAAAGAAATGCCATGTATGGAAGCGTTTCCACCACGCGTAGATCTGTCGATATCTTTTGCAGAACTGGGAGAAATGAAAACATGTTTGTATGCCTTCGGAACGTCGTCAGGGACTTATAATCACAGAAAGGATGACATACCGTCACTAGCACCTCGCCACGTAGAAACCCTTTATAGATGTCTTCTATGTCGAAGTTACCCTTTGGCCAGAGAAAGGATGGATGGTCAGAAGCGGTAATGGCCTGCGCACCACGACGGAGCCTCTCACGGACACTGAAGGCATACCATGAGCGCCATTGGCCAACAGTTACTAAAGAAAACTCACCCTTGATCGTTCCAGTCAAGCGTGACCAGGCAAAGAAACTTGCCGGATGTGTGGTGGTTGAACCCAAGAAGGCGGCGTGCAAATGGGTAAGGTGGATCCCAGTGGACGCTGGGCCAAAGGCCAATTGAACCACGGATGCTGCTCATGTCGCCTCGCTGCACTTGTTTACGACCTGCATCAATCTAGATTTCCGAGTCAGTGAACAAAATAAGAAAAGCCAAATCAAAATACCGCTATATCAAGTTGCCTTGCGAATTCTTGGCCAGCTTTTTTATCTTTGGCCGTCTGAAGTAGTTTCACCAAAGCTGGAGAAACTGTGATCAAGACGAGGAATTTCTTGTACTGTTGGTTCCATCTGAAAGCCCATGTCTGTACATTAAAAAGGAAAAAGGTATGAATCTGAGTTACTTACAATTCCGTGTGCAAGTAGTCTTCGTCAACGTTCGGGTCGCGCGACACTCCCTCATTTAGGATCTGATAGAAGCTGTCCCACATTTCACCACAACGCCCGATGATCGACCCTTTGGATTTCCACCAAGCATAGTCGATGAGAAAAGAGTCGCCGCTCTCCGAGTCATCATCGAGGGGCCTGATGACATGATTAGCTCAGTGAGGGAACTGAAGTGAATTCGAGAACATACTGTGAGGCGCGCTCGTCATCTTCATCACGCTGTTCCTCACCGTCGTCAAGTCTCGACTGCCGCTGTCTCTTCCTAGCCGACCGCCCGTCATCCTCACCAGGGGGTTCAGATGAGGAAGATCACGGGAGTTGGCGACGAGGTCGAGACCGTTGAGCCCCCCAAGGAGGACTCTGAGGGCTCGGGACATCGTTGGCAGTACTACGCCGCTTTCGACGACCATTCGCGGACGGGTCAGGCTGCCTGTGTGTGGACATTGGCGTAGTTAGTAGGTCAAAAAGATGGCACGGCATTTATATGCTTCACACTTACTTAGGGTTTAAACACGTAGTACATATCGTAAGAGGAGTTTGACCTTGAGTTTGACGCACATGTCGCCAATGTAATATGTCACGGCGGTCTACACCGTGACTACATCACTATATGATCGCCGCATAACTTTCACAAATTTAAATGGGATCCAATTGACGGAATCGCTGGCCAGCAATTCCAGCAAGGCTTTCAGTTCGTACTGTTGAATATATGCAGGCTTAAACCATTCAAATTACTGCCGTTTTCATATCAAAAGGCCTATTCGCGGAAAAATTAGGGCGGGCTGAGTTTCTCATCTGACAACAAAATTCAAGTAAAAAAATATAAGCTTTATTTTTTGTCGATCAGACCTCGGATAACTGTTCACACTCGCTACGCTAGTAACATTTCCGTGTACTACTATATAGTCATGAAAACGGCTGCAATTGTTCCGCTCCGCACATTCTCAAAAACGACAGCTTGGCCGCCTTCAACCTAAGTTAGTCTGTTCATATCTGAGTTGTTCCATTACTATTCCCAGCCCTCGATCTACTAGCTGCTTTCCCTTGCCCGGGCTCTTGGAAACGTCGGGTTACAACTTACGACACACAATCTGGGCTGGGGCGTGCACCAATATGTGATCCGGTGTTACAACGGCACTTGGCTAAACACTTAGGCTGGATCTTGTACTGTCTGACAATGCTGGCTGGTCCAAGGGCTGATCTTCAATCTTCGTCCGAGCTTGCCATCGGCGACAGCAAGCCTACAACACACGACTTGGGCAGTCACCAATGATCCCAAGTGTAAGCCAAGTAATGTGATCTGACATTACTACAATGGCACCAGGCTACTTGGAACATGTTCCTTATGGCACACTGTCTCTGGTGCAACCATTTCCCCGAAGTTGATGGCTCTTACTACTGCTTTGGCTGGTTCCCGCCCTCTGATATTACGCGGGTGGCAGGCCAACACCCACTCCTAACACTAGTCCGCTCATGGCCTAGAAGGACGGTACCTGCCAGTGTGTGTCAGTACTAGTACACTGTCTCAAAAATGGTATTACTTTACTTTATTCGTTTTATTCTATTGCTCCGTTATTACTACAGCAATATTATTCCGACTGGCCATGTTTCACGTATCAGCTCCAACTGGGTGACGCTCTCAAATTCTCACCGTAGACCGGATCCTGTTGGTGCAGGGCTCGCTACCCTCAACGCGCGGCACTTCCAACTTGTGGACCGAGGGTTCACACCTGCTGACAACCATTCCACAAACGCATCTGCGTCAGCTCTCCCAGAATTGGATCCAGGGTTGCCAGCGGTATGGGCAGTCACATTCACAGAACTCAAAAAGATGGCCGCTGTGGAGCATGTGCCAAGACATTTTTGAGCGAGTCTCAACTCACCAGACACATACGCAATCATTGCCCAGCCATCCGCAAACACTCCAGCCAACTATGGAAGCATGGCGTTCGTAACCTGAAGAAGTTTGACCATGATGACGGACGGAACAATCAAAAGCGACGGCGAGAGCCTGAGGACGTTCAACATCTCAAAAACTCTGGGGCTGAACACGAACAATCCAACCTACCCCCTGAGCATATTGACAACTCAGCAGTGATAGTACGTATATCATTTGCAATGCCCGCCAATTTCTCACCCTCCTTCTAGGACTCGGATGTCCCGGATGTCGACACCATACTAGCAGACATCACAGAACCACTCCCAAACAAATGTATCCGCCGACCAACATGGAAAGTCAGGGAGACCGCACCTATCGACGTTGCGTCTGATGACCTCCCGGAGGGTCCAGGCGTACTACTTGGCTCTGCAGATTCAAGTGCCGCTAGCAATGCTGAATCGTTGCTCACTGAAGGCCCTTCCCCAAGTCGACATGAACTCTCGAAGATTTGCACAATCTCGAATCGATTCGGCCTCATACGTGAATACCAGCAACGCCCTACAATCATCCCTGACACCAGTTCTTTGTGGAGAACCCTCATTGTCGACCATACCCCCGCACCGCCCAAAAAACACAGGGAAGTGACGGATATTATCTTCCCATACCCTAATATCAGTTCATTTCTCTACAATTTAACTTGGAGGCAGATGTCCGGCGTATTGACGTCTTCAAACCGCACTCTCATGGCCGACACTCTGGTCGACAAGCGGTTCAAGAATGAAGACCTTAAAGCAGTGGACTTCTTAGAAATAGAGAGGCTGCTTGCTGACGACGTTCAATCCCCATGGGGCGGTAACGGGTGGAAATGTAGCACTGTTGTGATTGAAGTGCCTACGGGGTTCAAGCCGACTGCAGCTTCGCGCCGCGATGAGCAGCGTGAGCGTGCACGAATGCGACGACATGACGAAGTTGATCCCGACGCCGATCCCTATCCACGGCACAGGATCCCTATCCACGGGGTCCGCACTCGGTCGCTCCTTCACACCATGCTTGAAACTATTCAAGAGGACTCAGTAGTATCCGAGCAGCTGCACTGGCACGGATACAAAGAAGTTTGGCAGTGTTACATTCCTTCCGGGACGTATCAATCCGACTTGGATTAGGGACCGGTTTGCTGAGGTTTGAGGCCAAACAGAGGCGACGGCAATACAGAAGTCGAGAATGATGAAGGAGAAGTCGGCGTATGACTTATAGCAGAAAGCTGATGACGGCGAAGAGGCAAGCACACACACAGGGACTAGGAGCTAAGGCGCAGGAAAGGGAAGGTATTCCTCAAGATATCAAAGCTAAGGAGTCTACACGCAGACGTCCTTCTACTTATACACAAGGGATGGAGCTTTGAAGCCCAGCAACCCTAATACACAGCCACGAACCCTAATACGAGTATCCAATGGCATAAGGCTCTCGATCAATCATCGGTCAGCAGTCACATCAGTCACGAGTTACGATCCGCATCACACGCTATCGGCCGGTCCGGGCACAAGCTCATCCAGACCCTTCTGGACCAGTCGAGGCAGGCCACGTGCCAGGGTCACGTGACGGCCGTCTTCCACTCCTCTACTTCGGTGAGGGACTCACATCGCGGTACGTCTGGTCGCCATTCTTCACCCAGTCCAACAACTCTTCCTTGGTTGTGACGCTGTACGCATGGCTGTCTTCCTCGCGGGGGTACTCCAGGGGCTCAAACGCAACAGGCAGCCTGCGTATCCTGGTCTGCCCCCCGAACGTGTTTGGGGGGAATTGTACACATCTGACAGCTTCCTGAAAGCTGAGCGTGACATCATTGACACACTGCAGGAGCTGGCTCAGATATGCAGTACCCTCGTGTCATTGCCGCATACATGATCTGGTCGGATTCAACACATCTTGCACAATTCGGGCAAGCCGCGGCATGGCCCATTTATGCCTACTTCGGAAATCAGTCAAAGTATACACGATGCAAACCCACCTCACGATCTGCACGGATTATCGGCTATGTCCCCCCGGTATGTGGCATTGTTTTTTTTAAGTTCCTCCCTCCGCTCATCTAACCCGAACTTAACTACTGGCATATAGCTCCCTGACTCCTTCGCTGAACAGGTAAAGGCCTGCGGTGTCACTCCAAAACCAGCACTTTTCACCCACTGTCGTCGCGAGTTGTTTCACTCTGTGTGGCGCCTCATATTTGACGACGAATTCCTCAAAGCCTATGAGCATGGTGTCGTTGTGACGTGTTCAGATAGCATTACTCGCCGAGTATACCCAAGAATATTTACTTATTCAGCGGATTATCCGGAAAAGTATGTTTCTATAACTGACTTGAACGCTGGTACGATTCTCACACAAAGTACACAGGGTCTTGGTTGTGACCGTCCGTGACATGGGGATATGCCCATGTCCGAGATGCACCATCAAAAAAGAGGACTTCGGTGCTCTTGGAACAACAAAGGACGGCACTTCACGTGCTACCATGCTTCGACACGATGATGACAAGTTCCGAGCTGTTGTGGACAAAGCACGCAAGAACGTCTACCGGAAAGGATACTCGCTCACCAGTGAGCCTGGTGTTGAGCGCCTTCTCAAGGGGCAGTCTCTGGTTCTGACCCCTGTACGCTGCATATTTAGCTCAATCTCTTCGCGTATTGAAACCCATAGAACACATTTTCACGCTCACTGAAAAATTTAACTTTGACATATTCCTTACGCTCGTTGTTGATATCATGCACGAGTTTGAGCTCGGAGTATGGAAGGCGCTTCTCACCCATCTAATTAGGATCCTTCACTCTCTTGGTGCGACGCATGTCAGGAACTCATCACCGGCACATACCTATTCTCTTAACCTGTGTCCCTTCTCATTAGAGATCAGCTTCTGACAGATTGCCCCGTTTGGACAGGCGACAATCCGTCGTTTATCCACAATGTTGCAGACTTAAAGAAACTCGCAGCTCGAGATTTTGAAGATATTCTTCAGGTACGTTCGCTCACACCCGTTTGCACATAAAGCAAATATCCTTTTCAGTGCTGCATTCCATGTTTCGAAGGCTTATTTCTGGAATCGCACGACAACGACATCTCTCGATTACTGTACCTCGCTTCTTATTGGCATTCCCTTGCCAAACTATGCCTTCACACGGAGACAAGCCTCAAAGTGCTTGACAACGTGACATCAATATTTGCAACTGCACTTCGTCACTTTGCCCAAGTGACTTGCGCTGGCTTTGACACTTTTGAGACTGACTGTGAGTACCGCGCAAGATATAGGGCATCTGAACAAAGGGCGCATCAAAGTGGCACTGGCCAAGCGAGTGTTGGTGGAAAAAGACGAAAGATCTTCAACCTATCAACATACAAATTGCACTCACTTGGCGACTATGTCACGACGATCAAGATGTTTGGAAGCACTG
>JAKELH010000795.1:0-28739 GCA_021525015.1 Lactarius pseudohatsudake | reverse complement strand
GTATCAACCTTACCGCTTACGATACTGTCGTTTCATCTTCTCTTGACGGAGCGCAACTGTACCAGAACAAGAAATCCGATACATGGATCTCAATTTGGGTCCTGCATAACTTTTCCCCGATTCAGCGATACCGGAAGGGCCATGTATTTCCAGGCACTATTATCCCCGGGCCCAACAAACCAAAAATCATCGATTCGTACCTCTTTAGAGGCGTCCATCACCTTTCTGCACTGCAACGCGAGAACAATGGGGCTGGAATTCGTATGTGGGACGCAATAGTAGAGATGGTCATCCAATCAAGAATTATTTTTTCTCTGGCAACAGCAGATGCACTCGGGATGACTGAGGTTGACGGACGCGTTGGCCACCATGGCGCACATGGCTGCCGACTTGGCTGTCCAATGAAGGGTCGTCACAAGCCCCACACTGGACATTACTTTGCAGTGCATCTGAAGCCAAATAATTACACTGTTCGGGACTGCAACCATCCTGACATTGACATACGCAATCTTGGCACCCTCTCACCGGCTGACTATCAACAGAAGCTTTCCAAACTGATCTCTTCGATCGACCAAATCGATTACGAGAGAAACCGCAAAGAGACTGGAATAAGTAAACCAAGTATCCTTAGTGGGCTTTCCGAGGACCTCATGTTTCCTTTACCGCGTTGCTTTGCTTTGGACCTCATGCACCTCCTCTTTCTCAATCTAGGCGAACTATTGATACCGCTTTGGCGAGGAACCTTGAAATGTGACCCAGCTGACGATCAATCGACCTGGGACTGGGCAACGCTGACTGGAGATGTGTGGCAGACTCACGGCCAACTAGTGGCCAACGCAACGCCCTTCTTCCCATCCTCATTCCACCGCCCTCCACGCAATCCCGCAGAGAAGATATCCAGTGGATACAAGGCCACAGAATACTACCTCTATCTCTTTGGGCTAGGACCTGGATTGTTCCGTGCGGTGCTTCCTCGCAAGTATTGGAAGAACTTTTGTAAGCTTGTGCGTGGTGCCCGAATACTCACACAACGGCGCATCACCGGTGCACAGCTTCAAGAGGCTCATTCACACCTCGTCCAGTTTGTGGAGGAGTATGAGAACATATACTATCAGCGACGGGCTGACCGTCTTCACTTCTGCCGACCTTGCATCCATACCCTCCTCCATACATGTGATGAAGTCACGCGAGTAGGGCCAGGCGCATATTATACTCAATTTACGATGGAGCGTACAATTGGGGATCTCGGCAAAGAAATCAGACAGCCTTCTAATCCTTTCGCAAATCTCGCTCGGCGTGCTCTCCGACGCTCACAAGTCAACGCACTTAAGAATATATATCCGGAATTAGATCCGGCAGCAATGCCGCTTCTGCCTAGGTTCTCCCACAATCTTGGAGAGGGGCGTGTCTTGTTGCGACCAAGGGACAGGTTTGCTACAAGTATCTCTGGGCCAGGAGGGAATGTACTTTTCCGATTATTCAACACCTCGAAGATTAGGCGATGGGGTAGACTTTGTCTGCCCAATGGACAAGTCGCACGAAGTCTCTGGTGTGAGAGTAAACGAGCGTGCAGTAAGGTACGGGTGACTCGAAACGTCAAGGTATGTCCTACGTCCGGGATAATCTATTCCTCTCAGCTCAAAATACATGAAGATAGAATTGAATGGGCAAATTGAATATGCCGAAGTCCAATTTTATTTCCTTCATTTCACCACCGACAACCCAGACGATGTGCCTCTTCCCTATGCTCTGGTTTCCGTATATTCACGCCCAGTCCGAGAAATACTTCTCGAGTCTTCGTATACCTTATGGGCGTGTCGGTATCGTGGTGACAACGACCTTCGAGTTATTGATCTGTCGAGCATCATGGGATGTGTCTCGATGCAGCAATTACCCCCATCGCCAACTGATTCTGAAAGTGGGCTTTGGTTTGTTGTAGAGAAGTCGGGATTGGAGGACGCCGAGCTGACTGGTTTTGAGGAGACCTTGGATGGTGAACAGGGTCATGGTGGCGAAGCTAGTACAATTCCGGATTAGCTACTTCTGAAACTGAGAGAGTTCCACCCAAGACTGGGACCCCATGTGAGCACGTTTGCAAGATGTCAATGCGTCGAACAACTGGATTGAGGTGCAGGCAGGTTCGACTTGCGAGCTTCTGTGTGCCATTTGAATAGGTCGAACCTCAATAAATCACACAAAATAAGGGTGAGGGAAGTACGGTGTTCTGTATTCAGCACAGAGGGGGGTTGACTACGTTGGAGTGCTGAGATCGACATGTGGATCGACATGTGGGGATCGACATGTGGGGGCATTCCATTTTTGGAAGGTGCATCATGCAGCTGACGTCACATCAATGAGCAGAGGACGCGGACGCGAACACACAAGTCAAGTTATTCCCACTTTCCTCTCATCCACAATGAGTGGCCTAAATGGCCACTATCCTGACTCTTTTTTCAATGACGACTACAACAATCCGTATGGAAATAGTAGCCATTATGAACGCATGCTGTCAAATCCCCCTCAACATGTTGATGTACGTCTCATCTAATCGACTGTAATAATTGCGTTGTGTTGATTTAAATTTCAGCCAATTTCTTCTCTTTCTGGGCCATTCTTGTCTATATCCAAAGCGATCACTTGTGCCTCTCACGAAGTTTTGATCCGTTGTGGCAACGCTGCATACACGTCCATGCACGCTCAATTTCTCCAAGCAAAGTGTGAACTGGAGGCAGAGAGGCACGTCGTTATATATTTTTAACTGCATATATGCTGATTATTTCGCCATCAGAAATACCGCTACACGCCTCCAGGACGTCATCAACACCCTCGCAGCTTCTCGTACTATGCCCGCAACACCTCAAAATATCCCAAGAGATGCAAAACCCGAGACACTTAACATCGCCGACGCACTAGAAATGCTCGAAGAGGATGACTATCCTGATGTCCCGTATTGGCACGAGTCAGATTGGGCAGACTACTGTGAACGGCAGAAGGATCGTGGGAAGTCCATTCACAAACTGGGGTTCCTTACCAACAAGGATGGCGACCCCGTTGTGGAGTCTCGTGTCAGGGAATTTATGACCTACGCAAAGCGATCCTGGAACGAACTCTACCGTCACCGCCTTGACCCCCCTTCCTGGACAAAGAAGACCCTGGCACCAGCGACTTTTTTCGCACATGAGATGAAGGTACAATTCTCAGAGTTTCGTTACTGTGACGGCAACTGGAAGGCGGAGCGGTTTGCAATCATCAAGTATCCGGATTGGTGCCGGGATGCTCGAGAGTCAGGGCGCCTTACTCGTGCGCTCCTCTCGTTTTCTTTTCCCTATCCAAGTTACTAATATGTCCAAGGTATTCGGCCTTCCAAGCACAAGGCTAACGAAGACAACGGAAAGAAAGAAGATCGCAAGCGGAAGAAGGCGAAGACAAAGGCAGCCGCACCCCCACCTGGCGTACAGGTGATTGACTTGGACAACGACCCTTCAGCCGGGTCCACACCCACCCATCCGACCCCACCTGCCACTAGCATTCCCGCTACAATCTCGCGACGCGCTTCGCCCGCACTGACCGAACCAGTGCCACTGCGTCCTCCAACTCCACCCAGTATCTTACCCACGCCGACCAACCCAGCGTCACTGTCCCATCCAACACCGCAAGATTGTGGTGCTTCACTTGCGCTAACCAAACCAGTGGCACCACGCACTTCAACTCCACAAGATACTTCGCTTTCCAGCGCGCTGACCAAACAGTCCGAACCAGCACCACCATGCCCTCCAACTCGGGAGGGTGCTCCACGTACGCCGACTGAACCAGCAACTCTGCGCTCTCCGGTTCAGAGTCAACTCGACCTGCCAGTTGCTGGAATAGCCAGGGTCCCTGCAACCTCCGCACCTGCACAGGTCTGCCCTACCCAACCATCTTCAGATTCGCCCACCGCACCCAGTGTTTCCCTTGCCTTGGAAGCGACTTCACCACCCCCCGCAAGACCCCATGTCAATACAACTCCCCAGTTGTCGGGGGCAGCTGAGGGACGATCTGGACGACGCCGTGTAAGTTATTCCTTCATCAGAAGTTGGCATATACCGACTGATTTGTTGTATTTCTCACAGGTGAACCCATTGTACGTGTCCACTTGTGTTCTCAATTGCACGATGGCTAACTACGATTTACAGGGCTGGCATTTCGATCCCCAAACCGTCGTTTCAAGTCCCTGCCAAGGAGCTGGATGCCGCGTCGTCTTTGGTTGCAATGTCTACCTCGAGAAGTTCGAAGTCCGAAAAGCTCATGGTTGCAGCTCCCAACCTCCTAACAGCACGGTACGAGATCACTCCTGCCGTTCATCCACTTTCTGACGTTCCCCCTCTGCTAGCAACCTTTTCGCGTGCGACTACCTTAAAGAACATCCCCTGACAAAGTCCAGCTTCAAAGCTGTGTGGGACCATCTCGACTCTGAAACGAAGAAGGTATGTGTGCGTCTTATGAGATGCCGAAAACTCACTCAGAAGTCACGCCAGAAATACGAGGCTCTCAGCAAGGAAAGAAAGTTGGCCGCCCGCGTTGCCTCTGCAGCAACACCCTCGGTGTAAAACAGTGACAACAGCCGGTACGTTTACCTTCCTGTTCTCGCAATTCGGAAACTCAACAAGGTTTGCCAGGGACTGCCTTTGCGTGCGTCACCTGCACGTCGCCGCGTGGACTTGTTAGTTGAGTGGGTAGATGCGTTGGGTTTCAGATGGGCTCGGATTTCGCTCAGATACACTCAGATATCGTCGGTAGAATAATGTGTATTCATAAGCGTTTATACATCTGAAGATCTCAGTACAGCGCAGTTGAACGCAGACGAACGCAGACGAAAACTGAGAACGACTCAGATTTGGCGCAGTCAGACTCGGATATCATCTGAAAAGCGGACAAAATCTGGCATGTACCGTGGTAGTCTGAGTAATCAGATCCGCTCAGATTGACGCGGACAAACTCGGTCTACCGCGGCGCAGGTTTTCACTGGGCTTCAGTTCCAAGGGTATGCTGAACTATTGGTCGTCGGGATAGTCACAACTACAATTGCATCACTTTTCAGACCGAGTTAGTGATGGGAAAGTTCAGTTCTGAACTTCAGTTCAAACCCGAACCTAGCCGAACTGAACCCCGGTTCGGGGTTCGGGTTTGGCTCTTTTACCCGAACCGGACCATCGGTCCGGTTCGGGGTTCGGCAAAATCCCAATATTTGAGAACGCGTTTGAACGCGTTTGAACGCGAACCGAACGTTGATGTTACAGTATACTGGCAGTCTGGAAATTTTAT
Source organism: Lactarius pseudohatsudake (assembly GCA_021525015.1). Taxonomy (NCBI): domain Eukaryota; kingdom Fungi; phylum Basidiomycota; class Agaricomycetes; order Russulales; family Russulaceae; genus Lactarius; species Lactarius pseudohatsudake. The sequence continues at coordinate 23,438 of JAKELH010000795.1, read as the reverse complement.
GGGTACTGGAACTTAATTGCTCAGCCCATTCCAAATGTGAAAGCAACAAATGTGAAAGCAAATTCGCATGTGCAGATGTTACATAGTCAATTGTCACGCGTTTTTTGCTTGAGTGGGCTCGTACTTACATACTTACATACCACCATCCCGTCCCCAACTGCCCAGTCGGCTGGATGGGCAGAAGCACAATGCTGCCCCTGGGTTCAAACATTCAGGCTTCAAGCTTCAAGGTTCACACCGCCTTCCCCAATCGCCTGGTTAGTGCTTGGGTGACGTACAATGTCTTTGTATTTGTTGTTGTTTTTTTTTTTCCCATTGTCGTCTCTAACTCGGTTCTACTCTGCTCACATTACTTTGACGGACAGGGAACAGTGCCGACGCAGACCCGAGCTGCGGAGGAAAATGCTTTTCCTCCGCGTGGCCCGATCCCGCTTGCACCTCCACCCTGCTCACCTCTCCCGCACGGCCTGACCCGATCCTGTCGCGGAGCCCTACTGTTACGTTCCTTCCGGACGTTTAACCCGACCTGGGTTCCGAGTCCCTGTTCGCTACCGCGACCGTGTCGCAAGTCTTCAGTATCCCGTAGGCAACGGCTAGGGCGATACGCAAGGCGTGCCCAATGTAGAGGAGGGCGATAAAGAGGGCGAGAATGGTAACAAGAAGTCGGCAAACGGCACGACTCTGTAGTGGAAAGGGTGGAAGGGGCGACAGTGATGGACAGATCTCCGAGGTCTCACTGAGGTTCAGATCCGATCAAGTGTGTGTTCACAACAATGGATAGCACAGGATTACTGGCCCGACTCCAAGGATTGGGAAGGTATTACACAAGATATCAAAGCTGCCGCTGTAAGGCGCGAGCAGCCTTCTACTTATAGTACTAGGGGAGCTTTAAAGCCCAGCCCTAACTCCGAAACCCTAATACGAGTGTCCAATGGCATAAGGCCCTCGAGTAACATCAGTCAGCAGTCCATACAGCAGTCAGCGGTCATCAGTCATCCGCTATGTGGTATCAGTCATCCGAATCCCGATTCGTACCATATTGCATCAGAGGCTAGACCGACCCGGGCACAAGCTCATCCGGATCCTTCTGGACAAGTCGAGGCAGGCCACGTGCCAGGGTCACGTGGCGGCCGTTCATCAGGACCTATTCCCAAGGTTCCTGGCAGCGTGTCTGAGACGGGGAGGGAGATCGATCGCTCACCAGACGTCCCGTTCTCGTAGTATCCTCTAGGGCTTCTATTGCTGCCCACACTCTCTCCTGTATGCGTGGCTCTTCTTCGGCTTGCCAGTCCCACCAAGGGTCTTCAGGCGTGTTGGCGGACTCCATAAAGGGGATATCGGCGGTTGGCGTGTAGTCACGTGGCGAATCACGTGCCGGCGAGGGTGAAACCGTGACACCTACCCCTCGATGGACAGTCCGGCCTCGAGCGATATGTGCTGCCAACCCACGACAACGCCGAGGGGGTGCTACCGCTGCACCTGAGTTTTGTAAGTGTTAAACCAACCATAGCACCGGACTTACTCACTTGTGCCCCCCTGAGCTGCTGCGACCTACTACGACGGCAGCGGCAGCAGTCAGTCAGCCGGCCAACGCAGTTCCGAGTTCCATGCGCCGTCGATCACGACCACGACCTCTTGCATGCTGATGACGACAACCACGGCCGTGATATCGGTAATGGCTGCGACGCCGACTAAGCAACGACAACCGCAACTTGAAGACTACGACCGCGACAACACAGCCCCAATGTGCGTGCGTCGCCAACCACAACGATGAATTGGGACTATGAAGACGGCGACTGCGAAGACAGCAACTATGAAGATGGAGACGAAGACTACGGCGACGAAGACAACAACTACGAAGCGAGTACGAAGACCATGACTGCATGCAGAGCTGGACCACGACCACGGACCATGGCGACTGCAGCAATCTCAGCGAAGGCGACGCGATGACGACGACGACGGCGGCAACCGCAATGACAACATACGGCGATGACGGGACGATGCTGGGGAATTGGGTTTTACTGCAGTGTATGCAGTGGTTCGTTGCAGGTAATTGTGTTCGTACTTCTTCCCTCACAAAGCAGCAACAGCCTTGCTATGTGGAGACGCAAAGTTGCCGTGCCCAATTGCGTCCGTTTACACCTCTGCGAGATCGAACTCGCAAAGGCCGCGCTCCGGAAGGATTATCCCATACTTGTTGACGAGGTCCAATAAGATTATTTTTCTTCTTTTGTATTCATAGTCTGACCATGACCAAGACCACTGCCCTATCGGCCAACGTCTCTACCGTCCCAAGTGTGCCTTCTGCAGCGATCATTGACTTGGGGTTGCTCGTCTTCTCCAATACCTGTGTGCAGTGACAGCGACTGAGGACACGTTCTGCATGAACGGCTCCAGAAAGCGCACATGCAAGCTCTGGGCTGCCTTCAAGACCTCACCCAAGTGCGTGTAATCCCCCCACCTCTTTACACTGATTGTCATCACAGCACAGTGCAAGTTACTCGATTGGAAAGCCAAGAATCATCGTGCGCCAGACCCCCTCCAGGTAGTAGCTCCTCTTCGACATTCTCTCGTTCGGTAACCCTTATCACGACAACCACGACGACTATGACATTCATGATTGCGGCGGCAACTGCGACAAGGTGACAATGGTGGCAGCAGAACAATGCGACGATGGCGGCAACCGTGGTAACAGTGATAATGGGGATACAGTGGCGCATATGTACCATTACTGTACATACATGAGCTTTAGAAATGATACCAATATGATTAAACCATACCCAAAGGCGTTACTCGACGCCTTGACCTGCACGTTCGGTTCGGCGTTCGGACCCTCCGTGAACCTGAACCGAGGGTTCGGTTCGGGGGTTCGGCCAAATGCCCTGAACTGAACCCTTAGTTCGGTTCGGGGTTCAGCAAAAAGGGGCAAAGAACCGAACTGAACCGAACTTTCCCATCACTAGACCGAGTTCAATGATGAGTTGATTTCTAGCCCTCTCAGGATAATTCATGTTCGGCCGATCACTCCCAATGTAAATTTCGTTGAGGAAAGCAGACCGAGTCCGGGGACGCAACCCCTCCACTGGCCCCTCGATGTACGTGAGAGCTCTATCAATGATTTTTCCACCAAGGTACGATATGATATTGTAGCCCACTGAAAAATGACTCACTGACTCTGGCAGGCTGTAGCACACGCGTGCATACTCATGGAACATGGGAATGATGGGATCACAGCTCAAGCTCACGATTGAGCACTGGGCGAGCAAGGTGCTAGTCACCGGTTATCCGTGATGGGCACTGGCTGCAGATCACAGCCACTTGAATCCACACGCACGCATGCATATCAGACCAGGAAATTGCTGTGACTGCCTGTTAATGTGGATGTGGCATGGCCCTGCAAACTGGAGCCTGGGCCATGGGCTGTGCAAGCAGCCCACCTAATTTGGAGCCTGAGCCTTGAGCCCCTCTGGGCTGCCTTTGTGGCCAAGGTGTCACGGACCGACGAAGTGGACGCTTACTATACGGTGGTGACTACCTTAGTAAGTAGTAATTAGTCACGGACTTGCATCAGTCAGCCGTAGTATCACATGTTTGTTGTGGTACTATGACTCACTATTAGTAGTAGTCGTATTAGGGTTCGAGCTACTTACGCTACTAGACGACTCGGTTAAAGGGGAGCTTGAAAGCCACCCCTCTCATGTATAAATAGTATAGCGCGAAGACCAAGGATCGCCATCCTGGTCTTCTTCAGAAGCCATCTTCTCTCTCCGTCTCGCGTGCAGTCTCTCTCTCTCTCTCTCTCTCTCTCTCTCTCTCTCTCTCTCTCACTTGTCTCCGGTTGAGCAAGTCGAAGTAAAGGCATAGGACCTGGTAGATCGATCTCCAGTGCCCCCATAGTCACGTGCTGCGAAGAGCCGTGTACTGCCGTTTAAAAGGAACCCATCCGCTAAGTCGTCTACGCCCTTTCGAAGTCCAAGTCGGACTAACGCTAGTGGCGGCGTTACATTAAGACCAGGATCATCTCACCGTGGCGTTCACGACTCGAGACCGTTGGACCAACTTCCAAACCTACTCCTACGAAAGGCGAGGAGACCGCAACGTACCAGTACAATTCCTAGGAGCGGCCAGGTGGAGAGAATATCGAGGAGACATCGGATACTTCGTCGACTTCGCGTCAGGACCCACCCGATACCGACCAGTCGAATTTAATTTCGAAAACCTCTGCTGGGTAGAGATCACGTGGAACCCAATCGACAACAGGTGGGACGCGGTAAGACCAGCCGGAAGGAACTACAACTGCGACCTCGATTCAAGAGGATTGCCAAACCGGGAACAGTGGGGACGTATCGACGGACACCCAGAAGAAGAGCCTAGCACATCAGAGCCAAGGACACCAGCACCATCAGAAACAAGTGGAGAGGACGATCAAACAGAGGACGACGAAGAGGAAGACGAACCAGAGGTCGCAGCGATAACGCAAACAGCTGAGTCACTCCACATAACAGAGCCCGAAGTCATCCACATACGTTCCCCCGCTACAGCCCACAGGATGGCCACCACGACAACAACTGAAGAAAACCTCATCGACAATGAAGTAAGGCGCATCAGAGAGGAGGCTAACGCAATACTCCTCCCCATACACCCAGCCACGGGTCATCGAATGGACGCAGATGAAGCCGCCATATTCCGTGTGGTAGGACCAGATCACCCAGATCCCCCACCCGGCAGAGGAAGCCCCGGACCCGTACGCCCCAGAGGAGGACCCGGAGACTTTGGGGGGGGACCACCAAGAAGAGGACCACCAGGCGGAGGACCGCCGGGAGGAGGAGGAGCACCCGGAGGCGGAGGCATCCAAGGGGAGGATAAACTCACCGGTGAAAAACCCACCGTATTCGATGGAGACAGAGCTGACTACGAAGCTTTCCTCACACAATGGCACCTCTACTGGGCCCTCAACGGGGACGCACCTGTACTCCGCAACGTATACCGTCGGTGCCTCATGTTCCTGGGATACGTCAAAGGACCCATGGTCAGCAACTGGACCCTCGGGTTCCTCACGTGGCTCAACAACGAAGTGAGAAACGGAAGGGATCGCTACGACGAATACCTATGGGATACTCTCACCGCCGGGTTCTCGGATCGATTCTCAAACGTTCTAGAGCAAGAACAAGCACAAGCAGCACTAGCCAAGGGCTTTAAGATGATCGGTGACGACATTGACACTTACGTCACCAACTTTGAACAATTAGCCCGAAAGGCTGACTACCGCCTTAACGACCGACAGACCATCGACCGCTTCACAGCGGGGCTGCCAAGCCAGCTATTCACCAAAGTATACGAACTTGACAACCCCACTACATTCAACGAGTGGAAGGACGCCACGCTCAAACGACAGAAGCAATACATCCACCTACGCGCCCGACTGCGGTTGACCACAACAACGAGGGCCACGTCCGCACCACGCCCCAACTTCACGAGGGGGTACACTCCACCATGGAACCCCCCTTGAAACCCCCCTCCAAGATACGATCCAAACGCTATGGACACCTCGGCAGACCGCTCCAGAGCAAGACTGGCCGGAGCAGAAGACATCCTCAACAGGGGACCACCCCAACAATCAGTCCAGCAGAGGAGGGGAGGATATCAAAACCGAGCAGGAGGGCAAAGACGCGATATGAGGGAAGTCATATGCTACAACTGCAATAACCCAGGCCACTTCTCACGAGATTGTACCAGGCCAAGGAAGCAAAGACAACAGTGGGGGCCATCAACAAGCCAGGGGAGAATGGCCGATACCGACTACCACAGCCAGGAAGCCCCGATTGCCAGAGTAGCAAGTACATCAACTCCCCAAGACGCAGCAAAAAACTGGCTCGACGGAGTGAGAGGAGCACCTGACGAGGTGAAGGATATAATCTTCCAGGACCTGTGGAACCAGGAGGGTTTTCAGGACGCCTAAACCCATCGGCCTGGGTGAGGGCAATTAATTGTAACTCTGTAATCATGACTCGCTTCCGTTCGCTTCGAATTCCAGTCTCGATTCGCACTAGTTACTCCATGGCCGACATAAAAGGACTCGTCGATTCCGGCGCGACCGACAACTTCATCAGACCCGCGTTCGCAAAACGTATGGGGTTGGGACTACAACCGTTAGACCGACCAAAAAAGATATGGAACATTGACAATACCGAGAACAAAGCTGGGTCCATCACCCACTTTATTGACCTCGACGTAGAAACAAAAGGAATTCACAGGGTCATGAGATTCCTCGTAATGGACATCGGTGACGAAGACCTAGTGATGGGATACCCGTGGCTCGCAGCCTACGAACCAACTATCAGCTGGAAACACGCCACCATCCACGAGGGAGCCCTACCCGTCGTCATCCGATCCATTAACCCCGCCGAGCAACGAACCATACTCGCAGCAGTCATGACTCAGAGTGAAGCAGAAGACGTGGTCCACGAGCTAGAAGAAGCATGCCAGCTACGTACTACGGCAACTGAGCTTGCGATTGCAGCTAAAACCCCCACTAAAGCGACGCCAATACCAGCCCCTTACGAACGCTTCACCAAAATATTCAGCGAAGAAGCATCACACAGATTCCCACCGTCGCGATCATGGGATCATGCCATCAACTTCAAACCAGGTACACCAGCCAGTATAGACTGCAAGGTATATCCGATGTCACAAGAGGAAGACGGGCAGCTCAAGATATGGCTAGAAGAACAACTCAGGTTGGGATACATCCGACCATCCAAATCACCATACGCATCATCCTTCTTCTTCATAAAAAGAAGGATGGAAAACTACGACCAGTCCAAGACTACCGACGAATCAACGCAGTCACCATACGCAATCAATACCCCCTACCACTTATGGCGGAACTTATCAACGACCTGGGCAACGGCCACATTTACACCAAACTGGACGTGCGCTGGGGCTATAATAACATATGAGTAAAGGATGGCGACGAACATAAAGCTGCTTTCAAAACGAAGTACGGCCTCTACGAACCACGGGTAATGTACTTCGGCCTCACCAATTCACCGGCAACCTTTCAAGCCATGATGGATGAGATATGCACACCTGTCATCGCAAAACATGAACGCCTCGGCACGATCATACGGGTCTACATGGACGACATCGGTATCGCCACCCACGAAAGTGCCGGTATACAGGCACATATTAACGCGGTATGTGACATCCTACAAGTTGCCTTAGACCATGACCTGTATTTCAAACCGGAAAAGTGCCTCTTCCATCAACCCCGCATGGATTACCTGGGGGTCATCCTTGAAAAGGGGGTGACTCGCATGGACTAGTGTTGGGGAAGTTTGGTTTGGTTTGGTTTGGGGCCATTTTGGCCAAACTGGAAACCAAACTGATTAGAATTTGCCCAAACTGAACCCAAACTGAACCAAACTGCTCCAAACTGTTCCAAACCAAACCAAACCATTCCAAACTGTTTCAAACTGATTAAGAATAAGTGTTTTAAATTGGTCTTTAATCAGTTCGGTCCAGTTCAGTTTGGTTCAAACTCAGTTCAAACCACTTAAGGAACCACTTAAGACCTTGGTTTGAGGCAAAATCAATTGATTCTGTTTAAATTCATCAGTTAAGACTTTGTTTCAAATTGTTTAAGACCAAAAACCATTGATTTTGGTTCAAATTTGGTTTAAATTCAGTTTGGTTTGGTTTCAACTCAGTTTGAACCAAACCAAACCACTTATTGAGCACTTATAAAATATTTTTTAATATTTTTTCTTAATCAGTTCAGTTTGGTTTGAACTGGGTTTGGGACCCCCAAACCGGAAACCAAACCATTCAGTTTGAGCCAGGATTCTCCAAACCCAAACCATTTTAAACAGTTTGGGTTTGGTTCAAACCCAGTTTGGGTTGGTCTGAGACCAAACTTCCCCAACACTAGCATGGACCCGGTAAAAATTTCGGGCATACGCGACTGGCCCCAACCCACGAAGGTACGCGACGTACGCTCCTTCCTTGGTTTCTGCAATTTTTACCGCCTCTTCATCCGCGGCTTCGCAACACACGCCCGAGCCCTGAATCGGCTTACCCGGAAGGGTGCGGAATGGACCTGGAACACCGAGGAAGAGACCGCATTCCAAAAACTCAAAGACCTTGTAACGTCGGAACCAGTGCTGGCACACCCCACACTCACTGACCAATTCGAGCTGGAGGTAGACGCATCAGGATACGCGGTAGGAGCAGTGCTATTGCAGAAGAAAGCCGACGAGAAACGACACCCCATCGGATACTACTCAGCCACCCTCAACGAGGCCGAGCGCAACTATGACATCTACGACCTAGAACTTCTAGCAATCGTAAAAGCCCTGCGAAACTGGCGACCCTACCTAGCAGGATCCCCCCACAAGATCAAAATCTTCTCCAACCACCTCAACCTCACGCACTGGAAGTCACCTCAAAAAATCAACCGTCGAATCACAAGGGAAGTACTCGAACTGATGGAATATGACCTCGAAATTCATCACATTAAAGGGACCAACAACGGACGAGCAGACGCGCTATCCAGGAGACCCGACTACGACCAAGGGGAAAGGGACAACGAAGGAGTTACTGTACTCCCAGATAAACTCTTCATACGGCAGACGACCACCCAAAGTGCACCAGACCATCGACAAGACGAAAGCCAGATACGTCGATGGGCAGACCCTCACAAACTAAAGTGCATCGACGGAGTATGGTACCGACAGGGAGCACGCGTGATCACAGGAGGAACGGAAGCCATCCGCACCATAATTCGAAACCACCATGATCCACCCACGTACGGACATCCAGGCATCAAACGCACCGCCCGTATCATAGAACGACACTACTGGTGGCCACAAATGGTGGGACACGTTACGGAGTATGTTAAGGGATGCGCAGAATGCCAACGACACAAAGTCAACAACCAACCCACCAAAGCTCCGCTAGTACCCATCACTCCGATACCCGAAGCTAAGCCGTTCGAGACCATAGCACTAGACTTCATTACCAAACTCCCCACCTCACAGGGACACGACTCCATCCTCACTATCACCGACCATGACTGCACCAAGGCGTCCATATTCATCCCGTGCACAGAAGAAATTACGGCTGAGGGGGTCGCGGCCTTGTACGTAACTCACGTATTTCGGAGATTCGGATTACCCGCCAAAATCATAAGCGATCGAGACCCAAGATTCGCATCCAAATTCACAAGGGAACTCTGTCGAATCCTGGGAATCTATCAGAACATCTCTACGGCTTATCACCCAAGAACGGACGGACAATCAGAAAGGACCAATCAGTGGCTCGAGCAATATCTCCGATTCTGGACCAACGAGCGCCAAGATAACTGGGCGCACTTCCTTCCAATGGCGGAATTCGCGCACAACAGTTGGCCCCATGAAACCACACGGAAGTCCCCATTCCTACTCATGATGGGATACGACCCACGCGCTGATTGGCTCGATAAGCCGACACCCATTCCACAGGTGTTCACGCGCCTTCAACAGTTCCGCGAAGCACGGAGGGACGCCCAGGAACTGATCAAGAAGGCACAACTTCTGTGGATCAAACACCGAGATACGCCGAAGTACCGGGAGGGGGACCAAGTATGGTTAGAAGGAAGACATCTCTGGACCAATCAACCAACAGTGAAACTAGCAGCGCGGAGGCACGGACCCTTCCGAATCATTCAAGTGCTGTCACCTGTCAACTACCGGCTGGAACTTCCTACCCAATGGAGTATCCACCCTGTGTTTCACACCGACTTACTCACACCGTATCGTGAGACACCCATGCACGGCCAAAACTTCACACGCCCGCCACCAGATCTTGTTGGAGGCGAAGAGGAATACGAAATTGAACGGATCTTGGACTCGCGGCGCTTCGGCAGAACCAAGCGGTTACAATACCTCGTAAAGTGGAAGGGCTACCCCGACTCGGATAATCAGTGGGTCAACAAAGCTGACATATTTGCTGACGAAGCCATAGCGGAGTACGAAACGAGTCGGTCGAGAACAGTTATAAGCGACGTGAACGACGCTAAGTCTCCCCCATCACCTCACACTGGATCCCACACTCATCCAACAATGTCTCTTCCCGCTACCACCATTGCCTCCTCTCTCGCTACCCACGGAGTCGACAACCTCACCCACCAAGAGCTCATCACTGCTCTCGTCAACGTCGCCGCTATCAACAACGTCGACAACCCAGACGCACCCGCCAAATATTGGCTCTTCGACAACGAGGGACGGCGCGTCTCCACCGCCCCATTCTCCCACGAAGAAGTCCAGCAGCTTCGAGCAGCTGTCGGGGACGGTGACGACAGCTCCCTCAGCCCACTCCCTGTACGTATCGAGATTTGGGCCGAAGAAAGTGAAGTCGGAGTCAACTCTCCGCTGGGAGGCCTGGATGGCCAACCGCAATTGGCGATACGAGGCCGCCGAATGGCGCGATCACCAACTCACGATGGCAGCGACAAGGAGAACGCGGATCCTCGTCAGGCGCCAGTGGTTCATCGGGATGCTGAAGAAGCAGTGTACGCAGCTGTCGAAGGAGCCTTGAGGGAGTACTACCCAGCTGAGCAGCCATTCATCATCACCGCCACCGACTCTGACAACCCCCGCGAAACTCCATTCGCATGCGACACGACGGGCTGTCCCCTCTACCGAGGCGATGTACGCGTCGACATCGAAGACGCCCCACACCCCGCCGTCCGTCTAAGGTACTTAGGTGGCGGCAACAGAGGTCAACCACCACGCGGGTACAAGCACAACCGCGGAGAGGACTTCGTCCACTACCCCATCACCGACGCGCAGGGGGTCATGCGTCAGGCCACGTTCGTCCAGGTCATCCTGGGACCCGACCCGCAAGTACTCGCTCTCCTGGCAGACAGTGAGAAGGTATACACCCGGCCGCTGTACGCGGACCCGCAAGTACGAGAAGTGGGCAAGCCCCACTACGCCCCCGAAGACATGTACGCCTTCGTTGGCGGGCACAGCAACCAGCACCGGGTTGACCGCGCGGTCAACGAGCTCAAGGACGTGAGTTTGAAGGCGGAGCTGACTCGCTACCGCGCCTACAAGCACGAGGCCGAGCGAATGGAGCAGCGCCTTCACGCGTTGGCACAGGCGCTCGGTGGGGTACAAGGGGAGCTCACTCGCTCCAAGTTTAGGCTCGAGATGGCCAACACGTGGGACAGGATCACAGAGGTACAGGAAGGATGGATGGGCGGCATCGGACCCACTCGGCGACGCGGTCGTTGCGGCTGAAAAGGGGGTGATGTCACGGACCGACGAAGTGGACGCTTACTATACGGTGGTGACTACCTTAGTAAGTAGTAATTAGTCACGGACTTGCATCAGTCAGCCGTAGTATCACATGTTTGTTGTGGTACTATGACTCACTATTAGTAGTAGTCGTATTAGGGTTCGAGCTACTTACGCTACTAGACGACTCGGTTAAAGGGGAGCTTGAAAGCCACCCCTCTCATGTATAAATAGTATAGCGCGAAGACCAAGGATCGCCATCCTGGTCTTCTTCAGAAGCCATCTTCTCTCTCCGTCTCGCGTGCAGTCTCTCTCTCTCTCTCTCTCTCTCTCTCTCTCTCTCACTTGTCTCCGGTTGAGCAAGTCGAAGTAAAGGCATAGGACCTGGTAGATCGATCTCCAGTGCCCCCATAGTCACATGCTGCGAAGAGCTGTGTACTGCCGTTTAAAAGGAACCCATCCGCTAAGTCGTCTACGCCCTTTCGAAGTCCAAGTCGGACTAACGCTAGTGGCGGCGTTACACAAGGCCTGGCCCATCTTCTGCTGGCTGGCTTAGGCTGGCTTCAGGCCCAGCCCATGGGCCAGGCCAGGAAATCACTATCCTACAGTGTAAAACACCTTACATCTGTACAGCAGTACCTCAGCATCTGCTCTAGTGTGTGCAGACAGTGAGGTAAGTTACCATGTTATTTACGTTAAACCACCTGTACTTACTTGTGGTAGTAGTGTTGTCCTTTGTACATATTATGATCACCTGGATTGTTTCAAGATGTACATGTATTCAGGGCTTTGAGCAGCGGCTCACATGTGTTTGGTGTATTCATTTACAGTCCAAGGGACTCGGGGTGGGCCAAATGGGCTGGGGCACTGACTAAGCACGAGAGTGGTGACTCTGCCAGTGCTGTAAAGCAGAGGGGACAAGTGGAGACTGGACAAGAAGTGGGCTATATGATTCAGAGACCAGAATCTGTACACTAAGAGCTCCTTATATATCATACAAACTATGGGTTTTCTGTGCTATTTTCTATGGACGCATACGTGCCAGCAAGTATGGTGTACTGGCAGCCCTGAACCCTATGAGTTGTGAGTCTGAAACATATGGACATGAGTCAGGAATCTGGAACACGAGTTGGAAATGTGGAATGATTCGTGGCATGGCATGAGATCCTGACAGTACAGGTGAACACAACACAGAGTATCTGCTCTAGTGAGCACAGACAATGAGTAGGTGGATGTGTTTACTAATCACTTACATTAATCACCCTCTTTCATAATTATTCTGAGGGTCCACACCTTGCTAGACCAGGTAGCCTTACTTAATATGAGTATTTTCTTTTCTGAGAACTACTACTGTGACTAGCCTTTTGGGCATTGCTAACCAGACTCCCTACAAGTGGCATCCAGGATGCCCCAGATATCTCCAAAGACACTGCTAGCTTACAGATAAACTGCAAAGGGGATGTGCTAACAGCAGAGGATACAGCTTGTGTTGAGTGAGCAAGATTATGTAACATGTCACATGTGAGTGTGCACACCAAGAAGTTGGGGGTGTTGGAGTCAAGAGATTTGAGAGCGTGAATGGGACTTTGCAGGTGGATGGTTTAGAGAACAATTGGATAGATCCACTAACACTTGAGGACTATACACTTTATGCCACTCCAGGTACTGTAAAGTGTACACGTGGTCTTAATCACAACCATAAGGTATCAGAGAAATATAAACATGTTGCAAAGGAATGGGGGATCATGTGGTACAAATTGAGGTCTGGAGACATAGAGATGGATCATGGGTATGATGGGGAACAATTTACAAGGCCGAAACCGAATGTGATAAGGAGGAGTTGAGGTAGGGAGATGGAAACAATGTTGTTGTGATATGGGGCTTGGCATGCTCATGCTTGATTGGTAAATGTATCCTTGAAGTAGTGGTTATGAGTCTGTACAGTAGCTGAGGCAGGGGAGAGGATGAGGGTGAACTGCAAGGGCCCTAGACCAAATATTTGAGTGTGAGGCTGCTTGTACTGAGGTGAGACAAATCCTCTTGAGCACTGGCCCAATCTGGTCCTGCTGGGACCCCGGCGTTGGGTGCTTGCTTATAAGTCGGGCTCACTGTGCAGTTCAACAACAGCAAAAGCCAGTCAATAACTCAAAAACAGGCAGGCCAGCATGCCAAGGAGTGGGAGAGAGAATCTCAACATAGTCCTATGTTACACACTGACATTATGACCAAAAGTACATGAAAGGCATGATCCAACTCGGCCCCAACTCAGGAAGACAAGAAAAACACCAAGAAACTTGGAGAATAAGGAGAAGGAAGAAAAGGGGGTGAAGGGAAGGAAAAGGCAGAAAAAGGGAGGCAGGATGAGGAATAAATAGGGAAAGGGGTAAAGGGGAAAGGAAGTTGGCTAAAGAGGAGGCCTAACAAAAAGACTGATGACAGATTGACATAAAAAGCAAGCGTTAGCATTGCCTACAAGATAAGAAACAGCGTCAAAAGAACCAAAGGTGTTAATAGAGCGAAGTCTCCTTGAGAGCTCAGTATAATGGCTGTGGAGGTGAGATTTGTTGAAGAGGCCCCAATGATCACCAAAGCCACCTTTATTCTTATGGCTGTCACAAGAACCCCAGATGACGCCAAGATGAATGAGGTTGATATAAGATATGCCCTTGATGGCTAGAAAGAAAAGAAATGTGAGAAGGAAAAGAGGAAAGAAAGGAAAGGAAGTCACTGTGTTTGGTTGTCCAAGGGCTCCCAAGGCTTTTGGTGTCAACGAGTCTGTGACTGAGAGGGGATTCAGGTTCATGAATAGTGATGATAAAGGTAGTAACCATGGAGATGTAGATAAGGCAATTAGAGACACCCTTCTTTCCTTGGTGAGCTTTCCAAGGGAGAGTGCAATAAGCTTGGTAAACATTGTAAGTCTGGCACACTCAAAAGGTGTAGAAGGTATAGGGTTTGGGGGGAAAACAAAAGGAAGGAAGTGGGAGATGACTATTGTGACGATGAGGGCAAGGTGATGTATGGGCTTTCTGGGATCGTAGTTGTAAAGCAGGTTATGGAGTCCTCAACTGGAAATGTGGCTTACATGTGAAGGCAAACGGGGTGCAGAGGCATGGGAAAAGACACTAGATAGATGAATAAGACTATCCAGGTGTAAGCATACTGTAAGGGAACAAGGGTAAAAGTATTTCTCACCTCAGGAATTGCCTATGAGCGATGACTGAGGTGTATATGATAAACTATGCAGGTATAAGTATAATTGAACAAAATACGAGGTATTGTCAGTACCATATTCACATGGGCATAGGTATAGTATGATGTCCAGAACCGAGATGAAACAGTAATTAACTCACAAGAACAAATCAATTAATCAGTCAAATATCTGGGTATGATCGACAATGTGAGCCACATTGGCCTCGCCTGTGCATCAGGAAAACCTCAAGTGCTTAGCTGCCTTAATTGGCCTATCAAGGCACCTCAGATTGTTAAGGTGAAACAGTGACTTAATTTGCACTTAGAAATATTGTCTTAAGGCAAGATTAAGGACACATGTGACATAGATAAAAAAACTTCAAATTGAGTGTGGTGAGATTGGTGAGGATTGATGTCATGATCCGGCTTACTTATTTCTTTTTCCCTTACTCCCCCTCGTTGCGTCACAGGGCTCAACCCATGCTTACTACTTACTCATTACGCACGCCTGGACTTGCTGACTGACGCACCAACCCCATTCCATTCCAGTATATTCCGCCCCATTCTGTTTTTCTTCTATTCTCTTCTATTCTCTTCTGTTCTCTTCTATTCTCTTGACTCATGCACAGCACTGATGACTCACCTTAGTACCAGTGCTGCTATACATAGACGTCTTCCAGAAACCTATATAAACCCCCAGTAGTAACAGTAGCACCTCAGACTTGTGTAACGTCTACCACGGACGTTTGCCTGACTTAGGTGTTCTGATGTGCTGATCCTCCTTTGAGATAGTAGTTCCTGTTCGCGAGAGTAGTGTGTATGTCAATGGGATGCGGGAATAGACGTTCCTCTGGTCCTATATACCCGTGAAGGGGTTCGCCTAATGGTAGACCGAAGGGCGGGTGTGGTACGACTCTAAGTTCGTCCCAAGACTCGTGATCTACAACGTAGATGGCATGGAAGGGTTTGGCGACTCGTTCGTTGTGATAGAGGAATACTTGAAGGCAGACGGCGCCTTGCGGGTAGTTCACTGTCCACATGGTTGGTCAGACACGTGGGTAGCCGGAGGCCAAGTGTGTCATGGGGATCCTAAGGATATGCCAGACGGAGAGACTCACTAAGGGAAGACCCTTGTATAGAGGACGAGACAGAAAGTGGTAATTGAAGAAGACCAAGATGCGGATCCTGGTCTTCGCGCGAGTCCTTAAGTACACATACGAGGTAGCTTGGAAGCTCCTCCCGAATTGTAACTAGCCAATAGCGTAAGTAGAGCGAACCCTAATACAACTACTACTAGGAATGAGTCATGCCACATCACAATGAGTCATATCGTACAGTATCACATGCCAAACCCTGCAGCTGACAAAGGCTGCGCAGTCCATGACTAAGTACTTCTGACACTCATAAGTCATCACCGATGAGTCAGAGTCCACGTCCCAGATGAAACATAACATTACCCCCTTTTCAGACTCGAGCCCCAGCTCGGTGTTCCTAGAGGTGTTCGGTGGTCTTCTGTGCCAGTGTGCGACCGCGGCCTACTCCGTTGCACTGGTCCTCGATCCTCTCGATCGAGTTGGCCCTCTGCAAGCGTATGACACTCAACTTGCGATCTACTGCGATGCGCTCCAGCTCCTGCACCTTCTGCAGCACCTCCTTCTCCTTGGCCAGGTATCCCGTGCACATGCTGTGGAAGCGATGGACCTCGGCCAACAAGGTGAGGTCTTGCATCTCGAGGAGGGCACGGTCGACCGACTGACGCAGCCCGCCCTCGGCATTGAGGAAGATCAGGTCATCGTCGGAGTACACTGGCGGGTCTGATAGGCACTGGGAAGTGGCGTGAACGGGCTTCCCGTACTGCTGGTTGCTCCCCCGCCGATAGGCAAGGACGAACGGGTCGCTGGTGAGGATGAGCTGAGTATACCAGGCCGGCCAAAGTTGTTTGTGAGCGTCTCTGATAGGGAAAGGAATGTAATGGGCTCCCCTGTTGAAGTGGAACCCTGTGGGTGGAGGCGTCTCCATGCCGCATCAGGGAACTGGGCTTGGTTCCTGTTCCGGATGGACTCGGAGCGGGGATTGAGCCACCGTCGGCGTGGTGAGTACTTCTCCCGTGGTTCCGCATAGCGGGGGGGTTTCCGAGTGTGTCGTGGTGAGATGGGTGGCATAACGTAGATATTGATGCGGCGATAGGTGTTCCGCTGGGTTGTACGGGTCGCCGGGGAGGTGGCTGTCCCCGACTCCGAAGTCCTGCTTGTTGGGCAATGGGGTTGGTGCTCTGGTGGGGACGTAGTTGTCTCCGAGGTTGGAGTGAAGAGTGGGGGAGAGCGAAGGAACTGGGGATGCCTCGGGGGAAGGAGGACGACCTCCTCCTGCGTGAAGGGTGAGGGCAGCTGACAGGGGTGACAATGGTGTGGATTGTATGGTCCGTACTGGGATGGCATTGTCGGCAATGTAGAGGACAGTCACTGGGGTGTGGGACATGAGCGGATGTGTTAATGGGAGAAGAGGATGGGGACGTCCTTTGGGTTATGCCCGCGTTTATATGCACTTCTCTGGTGGGGTTTGATTGTTTGAACTCCCGCACGGCTTCGTCGGCAAATACATCATCCTTGGAGACCCATTGGTTATCTGAGTCGGGGTAGCCCTTCCATTTGACGAGGTATTGCAATTTGCGACTGCGGCCGAACCACCGAGAGTCTAGAATCTTCTCAACTTCGTACTCTTCTTCGCCTCCTATTAGATCCGGTGGTGGGCGCTGGTAGTTTGGTCCGTGCATAGGCATTTCGCGGTAAGGGGTCAGAAGGTCTACGTGGAACACTGGATGGATGCTCCACTGTGTGGGAAGTTCTAGGCGGTAGTTAACTGCGGACATCACCTGGGTCACCCTGAATGGGCCGTGCCTTCTAGGCGCAAGTTTTGTGGTTGGCTGGTTGGTCCAGAGGTGGCGTCCTTCTAGCCAGACTTGGTCCCTGATTTGGTACTTGGGCGTATCTTTGTTCTGGACCCATCGCTGCTGCGCTTTGATCATCAGTTCCTGGGCGCGTTTCCGCGCTTCTTTAAACTGTTTGACCCTGAGCGCCACCTGCGGGATAGGGGATGGTCGGTCGGTCCAATCCGCTCATAGGTTGTACCCCATTAACAGGCTGAAGGGGGACTGCTTGGTTGCTTCGTGAGGCCAGTTGTTGTGTGTGAATTCAGCCATTGGTAGGTAGTACATCCAGTTGTCCTGTCGTTCGTTGACCCAGAAGCGGAGGTATTGTTCGAGCCATTGGTTGGTGCACTCTGATTGGCCATCTGTTCGTGGATGATATGCCGTGGAGATGTTCTGCTGGATTCCCAGGATTTGGCACAGCTCGCGTGTGAACTTGGACACGAATTGGGGGTCCCTGTCGCTGATTATTTTGGAGGGTAATCCAAATCACGGGAACACGTGTTTCACGTACAGGGCGGCTGTTCCTTCTGCCGTTATCTCTTCTTGGCAGGGGATGAATAAGGCCATTTTTGTGCAGTCATGATCTGTTATGGTGAGGATCGAGTCACAGTCCTGCGCCACAGGGAGTTTAGTGATGAAATCAAGGGTGATGGTTTCGAATGGCATAGCTTCCAGTTTGGAGTATATGGGCTGTAATACTGCGCGTCGCGGTTGCGTGTTGACCTTGATCCGCTGACAGTCGGTGCATCCCTTAACGTAGTCTATCACCTCTTTGTGTAGTCCCGGCCACCAGTAGTGTCGTTCCACTAGTTGGATCGTTCGATTGATTCCGGGGTGTCCATATACCGGTGGATCGTGATGCGCTTTGATGAGCTCTGTGTGGTGGTGGGGGCCTGAGGTGACTACACACCTTCCCTCTTTGTACCATGTGCCTTCTATCCTTTTGAGTCTGTGGCAGTCTACCCATTTGTGCAATGCGTCTTCGTTCTGTTGGTATATGGGGAGGACTGGTTCCATTTCTGTTACCGGGATGATTTTGGCAAGGCGTAGGGGGTTGTCTGTGATGTCTAGCGTGGTTGCCCTTACGAATACGTCATCAGGGAGGACTGTTACTTGTTTCGTTGTCCCTCTCTCCTTGGTTGTAGTCAGGGCATCTTGATAGGGCATCTGCACGTCCGTTCGCGGTTCCTTTGATGTGATGAATCTCGATGTCATACTCGGAGAGTTCTAGTACTTCCCGTGCTACGCGCCTGCTGATCTTCTGAGGTGACCTCCAGTACTGGAGGTTCATGTGATCCGAGAATATTCTGATCTTGTGCGGAGACCCTGCCAGGTATTGCCGCCAGTTGCGAAGGGCTTTCACAATTGCTAGTAGTTCCAGATCGTAGATGTCGTAGTTTCTTTCTGCCGTGTTGAGGGTGCTAGAATAGTAGGCAATGGGGTGTCTTTTGCCATCTTCTTCTTTCTGTAGTAGCACTGCTCCTACGTCAAATCCTGAGGCGTCAACTTCGAGTTCGAATTGTTTGTCGAGCTTTGGGTGTGCCAGTACTGGTTCTGTCGTGATGAGCGCTTTGAGTTTGTCCAGAGCCGCTTGTTCTTCAGTTCCCCATTGCCACGTTGTGTCCTTTCTTGTCAGGCAGTTGAGGGGTCGTGCGTATGTGGCAAAATTTCGAATGAAAGTGTGGTAAAAGTTGCAGAATCCTAGGAATGATCGCACCTGTTTCACGTTTGTGGGGGTAGGCCAGTTTTTGATGCCTGAAATTTTGATGGGGTCCATGCGAGTCACCCCCTTTTCAATGATTACCCCCAGGTAATCGATGCGCGCAGTGTGGAAGACGCATTTCTCCGGTTTCAGGAAGAGGTCATTGGTTTCTAGTACGTCCAGGATGTCGTGTATGGCCGCTATATGGTCCTCCATATTGTTCGAGGCTACCGCAATGTTGTCCATGTATACTTGTATGATTGTTCCTCTTGATTCCCAGTAGTTGATGACAGGTTTCATGATGTTATTCATTATGGCCTGGAATGTTGCCGGGGAGTTGGTGAGTCCGAAATACATTACTAGCGGTTCGAATAGGCCATAGCGTGTTTTGAATGCAGCTTTTGGCTGGTCGCCATCCTTGATCAGTATGTTGTTGTAACCCCACCGGACATCGAACTTGGAAAATATGGAGGCGCCGCTTAGGTCAGTGATGAGTTCTGGGATTAGCGGGAGCGGGTATTGGTTGCGTATGGTCCATTCGTTGAGTTTCCAATAGTCCTGTACTGGGCGTAGTTTTCCGTCCTTCTTTTTAATAAAGAAGAAAGATGATGTGTACTGGGACTTTGATGGTCTGATGTACCCTTTTGCCAGCTGCTTGTCCAGGAACTCTTTGAGGGCTTTGTCTTCTGTCTGGTTCATCGGGTATACTTTGCAATCGATAGCGCTAGGTGTGTTCGGTTTGAGGTCGATGGTGTGGTCCCAGGGTTTCGAAGAGGGGATCTGGTGGGACTCTTCTTCGCTGAACACCCTGGCATGCCTTTCGTATTCCTTGGGTACCTCTGTCTGCTTTGTGTATTGCTGCGCTTCGATTGCTAGGTCCGTGGAGGTGGTGGCTCGTACGTGGATTTCTTCTTCGTCCTCCTCTACTCTTGCTCCTCTTAGTGAGCATTCCTGTTCGAGTTGTTGGATGACCGCTTCTTTTTCTTCGTTGATGACCCTAGTTAGGGCAGCATGTACGACTGCTTTGGCAATTATTGGGTCTATTGTTTTGTGAGTGGGGTTCGTGGTTCGTATGATGATTGGGTACTCATCTGCTTTAAGGGTGGCGCTAGCCCATTGGATTGTTGGTTGGAAGGTTGCAAGCCATGGGTACCCGAGGATTAGGTCTTCTCCTCCTATGTTGGTGATGAGGAATCTCATGACTTTCTTTTCTCCTTTGGTTTGGACTTCGAGGTCTACGTAGTGGGTGATTTTCCCAGATTTGTTGTGCGTCCCATCAATATTCCAGATGTTACGGTGTCAGTCCAATTCGTTGGATCCAATGCCCATTTTCTTGACGAACATTGGGTGGATGAAGTTGTTGGTGGCCCTGGAATCTACCAGGGCCCTTTTATCGGCCATGAAGTGACTTGTGCGTAGTGCATAGCATGGGTTTATAAACCCGTGCGGGTAAGCGCTACCCGTCATACCGGGTACGGGTACGGGTCGGTCACACGGTACCCGCGCCAGACCCGTACCCACTGTGTGGGTTTCGCGGGTTTTTTCGAGGACACTACGACATTTTTTTATTAGACCTAGACATACACATGTGCATATACTAACTACTATTACTAGCTAGTTACTACTACAGGTCCTCATGAGAATGCCAGTGCCCGTCGCAGAGCCCGCCATTGCGTCCGAGTCGTCGCGTGTCACGTCGTTGTCGTATCGTGTTGTCCGAGTCGCCGTTGACGTCGTCTTGTCGTCGTTGTCGGTGTCGCCATTGTCGTCGTCTTCGTTGTTGTCATCTGCTGTTGTCGAGGCAGGGCGTCGGCGGTGGTGGTGGCGGTGGTGGTTGTGGCCGTCCAAGTCGTTGTGTTGCATGTTGTGTCTTGTGTCGTGTCGCATTGGCGTTGGCGTTGTCGTCGTTGTCGCCATCGCTGTTGTCTTCATCGTTGTCGCCATCGCTGTTGTCTTCATCGTTGTCGTCGTTGTCGTTGTCTTGCTGTTGTCGGTGGCAGGGCTCTGGTGGTGGCGGGGCTGCGCATCGGGGAAGTGCTATGATAGGTGACTAAGCAAGGCGAACAGAACAAAACCGGCATCACCCGGCCTGGGAACGAATCGGGAACGACGCTTTAGGGATCAAGCATCAACGGCAAACCCCGCGTGCACATACGCTGCCAACCACACGACCAAGACAACTTCGCCAGCCCCGTGCCGAACAAGCTACCAACCGCCGGTGCTACACCAACACAAGTCCCAAACACGACGGCGGCGGCACCCAGCCGCAGCAGGAGTGACGGCGAGGCAGCGCTGCAACTCCAAGCAACTCCGCCGACTCGACGACAACAGCAATGACGACGGCGACAACAACCGCGACGACAGCGACAGCGGCGACGACAACCGCGATGGATGACAACCGCGACGACAACCGCGAAAACGGCTACGACAACCGCGACAACGCTGCGACAACCGCGATGACGACGGCGACAATGCGACAGATGACGGTGGTGACGCGATGGCGGCGGCGGCAGTACTAGTAATGTATTTAAGTAATAGTATAAGTAGTATGAATGAAAACTATTGGCAACTTGAAGGAGGTCGAGAGCTGCTCCAACAGCACAGTCACATGCCGACCCGCGGGGCCAACCCGCGCGGGTTTTCCGTACCCGCGCGACCCGCCGGGACCCATACCCGCGGCTGCGGGAACCCATACCCATGAGCCCGGGTACGGGTTTTTGGTGGGTGTGGGTGCGGGTAGAGGTCTTGTCACCCATGGGTTACCCACGCTATGCACTACTTGTGTGAGTCAAAACTGGAACATGCATAGAATGATAGCGCGTTATGAACACAGAGTCACTTTTTAATGCCCTCACCCAGGCCGATGGGTTCAGGCGTCCTGAAAATCCTTCTTTCCCCACAACTCTTTCATTACCAGTCCTTTCATTTCTTCGTCTAATCCCAAGACTCCCTCTAGCCACTCGTTTGCCCTGTCTTGAGGGGTGGATGTGGAGGCGCGTGCTGCTCGTTCGCTGCCTTCCTCGAAGTCGATGAGTGGTTCTTCTCGTACACTCTGCACTTCTTCGATATAGGCCCCTTGCACTTGCGGGCCTTGGCGTTGCCACGTGGGGCAGTCTTGTGAGAAGTGGCCTTTCTTATGACAGGTATAACAGGTTACGTCCCTTGCGTCGATGACTCCTCTCCCCTGTGGTCTTCTCTGGGGTCTTTCCCTTTGCCCTTTGTCGCGTTGCCATTTGGCGAGGACTTCTTCTGCATTTGCAAGGCGGGCGCGAACTCGACCGGGTGTGGTGTCCATGGCATCCGGGTGGCTGCGATATTGCGGCCATCCTGGTTTCTGAGGTGCCTGCCATGGGTGCATGGGCGAGTTCCTTTGGCAATTCTGCCCTTGATTTTGTCCTTGATTCTGCCCTGGTTGGGGTCTCTTGGTGACGTGGGCGTTCATGTGGATCCATCGCTTTTGCTGTTCTATGGCAGCTGCTTTCCACTGGGTGTAGGTGTTGGGGTTGTGGAATTGGTATGCGTTTCAGTAGAGGTCGTAGGGTAGTCCTCCCGTGAAGTAGTCGAGGACTAGGGGCTCACTGGATTGGTAGTTGCTCTGGCGGATGAGGCGTTCGAACTTAGCTATGTATCCGTCTATGTCCCCTTTCTCCATCTTGATTCCGGTGCGTAGCTCTTGGCGTGCTTTTTCTTCTTCAAGGGTGTCGGTGAATTGCCTTTTGAATCCTCCTGCTACCGCTTCCCACAGCCATTCGTCGAGAGGACCCAGCTTGTTCTTCTCTTGCTTCAGCCATTCGGAGGTGGATAGGACCCATTCATTAATGAGGGGGCCTTGGAAGTATGTGAGGAAGAGCATCGCTTTTCGGTATGGAGTTCGTATGATTGCGTTTTCGTCGTTTAAGTTTGTGAATAGTGTCCATTGGGTATAGAACTCAGCTGCTTTGGTACAGTCTCCTGTAAACACCGTAGGTTCTTTTCCGAAGAACTTCTCCGCTCATTGTGCGGGGTTTGCGATGGTTGCTCCTATCGGCCATCCTCCGTGAGGGTCTCCATCTCATCCTCCGTTTCCCCCGTTGTGAGGGTCCTTGCCTCCCCCTCCGGGTTGTTCCTTTCGATGCCCTGTTTCGGGATTGATGTCTCCCAGGAAGGCTGTGCGTGCTTGCGTTTCTGCTTCGGTAATGGTCGCCATGTGTGGTATGTGTGATAGGATAGGGATCTGCTCAGCTAATGTCTCGAGGGCTAATTCCTCGTGTGTTTCTTCTTCTCCAAGGATGCGTATCTCCTCTGGATTGCTCTTGAGTGACGGAGACGGAGCAGGGGTCTTTGGTGTTGGCGATTG
>JAKELH010000794.1:0-28855 GCA_021525015.1 Lactarius pseudohatsudake | reverse complement strand
GCGGAATTGGTGAAACGAAAGGCTGGGTAGTAGAAGGGAGGGCAATGAGGCCAAAAAGCCGCAGCGTGAGGCAATTTATAGTGTGACCGGCGGCTGACGGCTGGGACCTACATATTTGCGACAACAGTCTGTGAGATGAACATTCCAGTCAACCCCGCGCGCGCAGAATCCCAGCATGTCAGCGGTCCAAGATGTCGGAAATGTATTTCCAAAAATTACAATCATGATGTTCCCAAAAGGAAGGCATGTTAGCTCAAGTCGAACCACACCGTCTCACGGCAACGGTGTGTAACTGAACTGCGGCACGATGACACACACTAATCAAATTAGCATCGAGAGATTGAGATACACGTGCGGTGGTATCACGACAAGCGCTAGGAATTAGACTGCGGAACACCCCGCCACCGTCAGCGATCAACCGGAAGTTTCGACGAAGGCCGCCTAGCATGCGAGTGGTCCACTTGCGTGTCTTGTTGGTAGAGAGACAACATCGCCCTGGTGAAGAGAAAATTAATTTTGAGGTGAATTATTAATGACGGACAGTGTGGCTCGACGAACAGAGCTCATTCCACCTCCACCTCGGCCGACCTCGGCCGAGGACGGGAAAATAATTATATAATTAGTTACGTAATTTATGGAATAAGGTCCAAACCCCGATCGCTTTTGAGTGACACCTCACCCAATGTGCTCCCCCCGTATTTTTGCCCACACGGAGAACAATCCCCGATTGGTTACCCTCAGATAGCCATTCTGTTGGTCAAGTTACGGTAACTACTTGTTCAGATACAGACACTTCCCTACGATCACTAGCAGATGCCTTTTTCAAAATCTAACCAGACCTGGTGTTAGTTGCTGCGCAATCTTTTGTTTCTAAATCGATCATCAAAGCCCAAAGACTTCTACTTGCACCTGACCTGTACTAAAATTCCGGCCGGTTGTCTCAGCATGACGCGTGATAACTCAATGCCAGGGAGCTGAGGATTCACGCTCTTATACGGTATGGTAACGTCTGACCTTTCAAAGAAGCTCTCTGAGACTTCCTAGCGGCCTTTGTGGGACTCGGGTTCAGAATTTCCGTGGAGTACTCAATGATCTAGTATCAGACTCACCAGATTTATTATCATTTCGTTGACCATCGTTTGACGCACGCGAAACCTCAGCTGGTACTGTAGATTGCTCTTCCACATCACCCCGGGCAGCAGCTTCTGCGACTCCTCCCGGATATGGTTCAGAGTATCCATGGTGGCCATCAGGGAACCTACGTGCTGTCCCGGAATAAAAATGGTTCCAAAAAAAACCACTACTGACTCCTTTGTGTCGGGGAGCTGACCAAAAATACCCCTTGGTTCTTTCCTTCTCTACAGGTGCGAGAGTCGCGGGAGACGTAACTGAGTGTAGGTCCGAACTGATTTTCCCAACTTTATCATAAGCATTGCCACGTTGAAAGCCAATTTCAGCACTGTAATTCGAGGTTTTGAATTTTCGAAAATATTTTATGTCCCTTATGTACAATAAGGTTTGCAATGACTTGAGTCGGCCCAGTAAGTCATATTCATGACCAAAAACATCTGGCAGACTTGCAAACTGATGATTCTCAGACGCCGCCACGGAATCTCCGTCGACATCGATATCCTTCATGCGTGGTTTCAAGTTGGATTCATGACTCGATTCGCTCATCCGCATAAAATTCTCCTGTTTCTATGCAGCGGTGTCGGCTCAGAGCGCCCTTAATAAGCTCTGAACCAAATGATTGCTTATCCTTTTGGAGGTCAACACCACCTGCCAATAACACTCAGGTGCTTACTTTGAGCCATGTTACATTGGCACTACCATTTACAGTACATCTAATATCCATATGACCTACTCGGGACATCCTCCTACGCGTTCTGTTGCTGCCGCTTAATACCCAGAATCAATAAATCACTTATCATCCCGTGGACAGTGATTGACTACCGTCCCCCATAAGACTGGAATACAGTATCGCCAGCGTTACTCGTAGTGAGCGGAACGCATTTTATTTTCCGCCGCCGATGAACGCCTTCCTTGTGGTACGTGTGGATCCCGAATTGGACCCCGCGCGCCACGCAGGGAAAATCTGATATCCCGTCATGTCACTGCTCTGGAGAGGGTGGGCCTTATCTCCGCCGCGCCCGGGCCTCATCTGAGGCATTCGGCTACACGATTTCAGAGTTATCTCGAACCACCATTCTGTGCTCTCATTGGTCCCGTGTCTCGGTCGACTTCGTCTCTCACCCATCTCGCACGTTTACGAATAGTACAGCGCACGTAGGGGATATTTTGGTGCGCCCCCCCCCTCGTTCTCTCGATGACATCTCTCGCGCTCGTTCTGCTCTGCTCTCGCCCCCACTGTCGTGGCGCGCCGTGCAACCCCAGTCGACCGTTTGCACGCATCTGCGATCTTCTGTTGGTTTGATCTCGGTTCAGCGAAGCAGAGCCGCTTTTCGGAGCCGCCGAGCTTCCCTACTTTGCGCAGCTTCTGGTTACATATGCGGGGCCTGGACCCGGTGCTTTGTCTGCGTTTGCAACAACTGCGGAAAGGCACACGACGCCCACGAACGATCGTAGAGGGTCGATGGGCATTTTCCCCACCGCCAGCGCTTTGTACCCTTGTTCCATTGTACCAGCTCCGACGCGTTCTGACCCTTCGCACGCCTTGCTTCCTTTTTTCCATGTTATGGAACTGCCTACAACCTTTTTGGCACCACCGAGGGACTTGAATTACCTTCTAAAGGTGCTACGAATGCGGTGATAAAGCCCGTTGGATTGTAAAATTAGTAGCAAAGGGTGATCCGCTAGCGCGTGAACCAGATAGAAGTCTTCCACCGCCCGAGCGCAGGTTTGTCCGAGAATCGGACTCCATTACTAGGGACACAGCTTCTGCTGGTACCTCAGTATTCCTATATTTTCTTTTACAGTACTTCCCAGACCCTAGAACAATGCTCGTAATTAGGACAGGGGACACCCGTCAGAATCTCCTTCACTCCTGAAACACCTCGGTTCAGGATGCATGATGCATGGTGGGTCGCGCTCCGCATACTAGTACTAGTACTGAAACTAGCGAGACTTGAGACGCTGCAGTACTGTACTATGGGCGAACAGTACAGTAAGCGACCAAACTCAGCCTCGGCATGTGGAAAAAAGGCAACTCCTAGGCACTTCTGACAATAGCACTGCGCGTGGCTAACTTATTACCCGATGACGCCCACGATCATGTTTCCAAGGGGGCAGACTGCGGCAGTGTCAATGCTGAACGTTCTTCCATCATTGCATGGTACGCATACTGTACTTCCTTTCGTTCGCACACCCACGACTAGCGACGAAGCTATCTGATCGTGGCTCATGCGGCATTGCGGCGATCAGCATCATAGTGCATAATGACGGCACTCAGTGATTTGATGACGTATCAACGACCGCGTGTTCACCACAAAGTTGAGTTATAGTGGGTATTGTACATGATTACTGACAATGCGTCTAAGAATGAATGCGACTACGGCAGAGAATTCAAAGTCCATCCGGATTGTTGCCGGTGTCAGAGGAGAGGATTGGACCGATGGAACGGAAACGAGGAAGCGAGGATCCATGCGCTCAGTTGAAGAGGCGAGGGAGTGGATATGCTTCGGTATAGAAGCTGTCATCATTAAGCTTTGAATGTGTGGATATTGTCCTAATGAATGGTTAGAACTACAGGCCGGCGGGAGCCTTGCGACGCGTCACACCTGATGACGCTTGGCAAGCCGGGATACTTCGTCCTCCGTCTCTTCGGCAATTGATCGGCTCACTAAGGACGCTTAGGATTCTGGTCACAGGCGTGATTGCGAAGCATGACTTACAAATACCAATATTAGGTGCTGGCGATGTGATGGTGAGCATATGTTCTACCTACAGTCAGACCGCATTACTTACCGTATTCTAACACCACATCTGAGGGGTTCGTTGGGTGTGACAAGACGTCTGCGATCGCACCATGAGAAGCTACAATCGATGACTAATCAGACAAAAACACAATGGCAAGATCCAGAAACGAGACATACTAAGGTGGAACCATGCAGACTCTGCGGATACAAGTATGTGAGTACGGTCCTTCAGAAGGTAGAACTTAAAGAAGCTGCTTACTAAATGTAACCTGTTTTGGAGGGCACATGGCATAAGATAACACCTTATTAGCAAGGAAACAAACTCACATCGTTGTCGTCTTCTACAGATAAAATTTGTATCTGTTATCATCCACGTCGATCGACATAACTTAAACGCTGTCAGAGAATAAATGCCAACGAGACCACGTACCTCTATGGACGCTGCATTCCCATCGATCGCCTTGTCGTTCATGGTCTCGCGGACAGCTGCGTTCTTCTCTTTCCTTAGGGTAGCAAAGGCCAACTGGACTGCTGCGATGTCGCTCTCCTACTCAAAATGAGCAGTGAACAGCCCAATGGGACGATGCGTCCTACGTCAAAGAAGAACCGTCGGACAGACCGGCGAAGGACGGCGATGATATCCTGTTTACAACGCATCAACAGCGCCATAACTAGGTTCGGAAACTGGCTACCCACGTCTTCAACTGTGCTCCTGGCAGACGAGCTCCGAACGATGGCAAAGTTCTCGTTTGGCATCTGCACGTGACGCGCATGTTATATAATCATCCCCATCGAGGGTGATTATTTTTCACGCACTTTCACGTCCAAGTCTGAGGCCCTCTCTCTGGAGGAGAGCGAATGTACAATCGTGGCGTGCTCCAGAAGCAAAGACCAAAGATCACGCACGTGTATTCGAGAAACCTTAGGACCAGATACGTCACTATCATGCCAGACCAGAGATAGGGCGGTATGTCGTACCATGCTTTCCTATCCTCGGGATAACTCTGGTTGGCTTGTGCTTGCGCTAAGAGAACTCGTTTCGCAGCATCGTCCTGAAGGAAATGTATCAATTGAGCCCGAAGAGTTAAACAAGAATGCGTACCGCTGCATCAAACGCAAGCCGTCCGAAAGTAGGCTACGGGGGAAAGCACAACCTCAGATAGGCGGAGAGGCAACTATCGAAAAAGTTCAACTACCTGGATGATCTGAAGGCATTGCCCGTTCAAGGAGAACGTAGCTTTTGGTATGGAGTGGACAAAGTCGTTCATGACGATTCAGATTACAACCGGACACAGCGCGACTATGCAAGAGAGAGGCAGAGAGAGGAAGAAATAAACAGATGGGTCCAAAAGTCAAGAAAAAGACCCTCGATAATCCGTTTCGAACCCTTAAATAACGAGTGTGGGGGTCCCTGTTACCGGGGGTTCCGCCGTCGATACGCAGCGGGGCTGCTAACTTAGCGCTGCGATGCCGTATAAGAGTCACTTGTGCCCACCTGGCGCGGTTGTCAAATAACCACGGTCGTAAGTTACGGGCGTCCCTTTGAGCAAATTGCGCCAGTGATGGAGTAAGATCAAGGCACGTGATGAAGTTGGCGGGCATATGGCGGGGAGATGGTGAGTTGATTGCGTGATTACTGGTCTCAAAAGAAACGTCTTCAGGTCCTACAAGTGTTAACCTGGGTCACTCGCTACGGGACAACCGTGCGCAAGGCCGTACATCTTATGTTCAAATCACAATCACTCCATCAACCGGGAGAAGAT
Organism: Lactarius pseudohatsudake; assembly: GCA_021525015.1. Taxonomy (NCBI): domain Eukaryota; kingdom Fungi; phylum Basidiomycota; class Agaricomycetes; order Russulales; family Russulaceae; genus Lactarius; species Lactarius pseudohatsudake. Next base: position 23,217 of record JAKELH010000794.1, on the reverse strand, counting down.
CGTCGGTCCTATGACAAACGCACATGTAAATACGGAAATAAATCGACCGACACGGAGAGCTGCATAAGCAAAGAGCGACTTTTGTTCAAATTTCGCAGAACGACTAAGCGACGTGACCAAACTTACGCGCCGGGAATCTGTAAAACGTACCTAATTGATTGAGCACGATACGCCGCTCTAGCGAGCAAGGCCTCAGTTCGTCACTACCGCCACAGGAAATTTGATGTGTTCTGATGAGGATTTTTATCTCGAGTATTCTATATATGAAAAACCAGGCAGAAGGGCATACTGATGATACCCACCACATCCAGCTTTGGTGCAGCTTTTCCACTCCGGGGCGCCAAACGACGAGGTTCTTTGACCGAACGCGCACTGGCAGGCCCGGTTCAGGAGTAGCAATTACTACCCACCCGGAATCACCGGTGCCAACGCCGCTATAATTCACCTCAGCCGCGGGACGCCGCGAACCGTGCTTGCCGCACTGCGACTTTCGGGCCTATCTTCTTCTTTCAATTCTCTGTCGTCTTCAGTGTCGCCGCGGCTTCGCATTCAGAACTGTGTTCCGGACCTGCGAACTCGGCGCGTAGAGCTCGCAGCTTGAAGCACCGGAGTACGCCGCGTAGTGTATATCTATCCGGTAAGATGATACAGCTTAGGACTCAAGCTCGAGCTGTGGCAAAACTTGATTTGACATTCTGGGGGTGCGAACCACTCCCGGTAACTGTCACAGTACCGTGGTACTTCCAGCGAGGCTTGTTCTTCAGTCAACCAATGACTATGATGCCAGTGCCATTTTGCGGCCCACATTCTCCGGGCGTGAGGAAATGATTCTCGTGTTTACGACGTCACCTACCCCCCCGGAGTGCTCTTCACTCTCGCCTGCATTCTACTAAACCTACGCTGAACACAGATATAAGCCTAGACGCCCGCCCTTCTCACAACAGTACGCTTTCAGCGCCTATTACTTTCCCCACTTTCCACACGCATTCGAGACCTCATCTGACTCGGTTCCTGCTCTATTGTCGAGTTCTTGGTAGCTCTCTCAAAAGCGATTCTTCCCCCCCCTCCCGATAACACCAACGGAGAACGCGGAAATGGGATCGATTCCGAAGCGCAGCTATCGCCGATAGTAGTGATACCGAATCCAGGCTGGAATTAATAAGGAAGGCAGGCTAAAGTTACACGTTACATAGAAGGCTACATATAGTACACGGTGTGCTGAATCACCGGATCAGGGTGGGTATACAACGTCCGATGGCAAAACTAAAAGTAGAGCAAAAGAAGGGCTCGTTCATTTCGTCAGGTCCACCCCGACGCTAGCCGCCATCCCCGCAAGCGCCTGCGACGCAACGCCCATCGCCTCAGTCGGTACGAACACAGTCTTATTCCCAAACGCCGCGACGCGCCGGACCTCCTGCCTGCGGCGGCCCATCTCCTGCGCAAACTCATCCGCGACCTCCGCGTCCGCGCGCGCCTTGGTGAGAATCGCCGCTGCCTCTGCCTCCGCCGCGAACCGCGTCGCGTGCGCTTGCGCCTCCGCCTCGATCCGCGTGCGCTCCGCGACGGCCTTGGCCGCCGCGACGGTCGCATATGCCTCTGCGTCTGCCGCGGCCTAGACATAGAGCTGTTTGTTAGGTGAAGCGGAAGAGAGAGGGGGGAACGTACGGAGCGGGTTTTGGCTTTGATGCGGGCGACGGAGAGGACGCCTTCCTCCTGCTTGACCTTGTTGCTGTTCTCGCGATCGACGTTCTGTGGGGGTGGGTGGGTCAGGGTCTCGTTCGCGTGCACTGAGCGAGGGCAGGACGTACGGCGGCCTCGACCTGGGCTTGCAGAGCACGCTTCGTCAGCTTGTCCATCGTGCTGGCGATCTCGCCTGTGAACAAACCATCAGCACACACAACGTCGTCTTTTCGCACAAAGAGGACTGACCCTTAAATTGCCTGTCGATGACGGCAAGGTCTTTCAGGATGATGCCGTACTCGAGCGCCGCGGCGTGCAGGTCGTCCATAGCGTGGGACCGCAGCGCGTCGAGGAACTGCGAGGGGCTCTCTGGGTCCTCGACGTTGTCGCCGCCGATCGAGCGCTGCTTGATCATCGAGCTGTAGTCGACTAGTACGAAAGGCGGTCAGAGAGGCCCAGGACGGAGAAGGGAGTGTGCATACGATGCGCGACGATCTGGGTCAAGATGGACTGGGTCTTGTCCCGGAGCGCGTCGTACGGCGTCTCGTACCCGTGCGTGGCAAGTTTGAGTGGCTCCTCGAGCTGCCACTTGAGGTACAGCTTCAAGCTCACGGGGACTTGGTCGCGGGTAAATCTGCGTGCGACGCAAGGTTTGCAATCAAATATCATCTCGGATGAACGAGTAGTACGCACATGTCCTTCGTCGGCATCTCGAACTGATTCTCGCCGAGGGTGTAGAGCCCGCGCAGCGTGACGTTCGGGTGGGTGATACAGTGCTGCCCGGCAGGGAGGAGCTCGAGCTCGTTGCCGGACTGCAGAATCGCGCAATTGTTCGCTGGGATGTCCAAGCTGAAACGCGATAAGCCACGACTGCGGAGGCTATCTAGCAAACGTACAATAACGCAACGACATAGTCCTTGGTTGAGGAGTTTGCGGGGCCCGTGGCGGAGGTCATGCGGACCTCGAAGCTGCGTCCGAGGATCGCGCCGGTGACGTGGTCCTTGATCGCATGTGGGAGGTGCGTCTGGTCGACGATCGCAAGCACGTCGTAGCTGCCCGTGATGCCATACGCGACGAAGCCCGAGTTCTTCAGCACGAAGATGTGGTTCTGTGGATCCGAGATGATCGCAGCCTGGTTCTGCGACACCTGCACCACGGTGAGGCCCTGGAAGTTGATCACCGTGTCCGAAACTAGAGCAAAATCCACGGTCGCGCGGAGAGGGGGAGAGAGAACGCCACTACTCACGTCCGCGCATCCCCTTGTACGACCGCGCCCACCAGTTGCGCAGCGGGAACCCCGGGTAGCGTCCCGGTTTGGTGAGCAGCTTCGGCATCCCACCATGGTTGATGAGCCCAATCATACCCGGTGCAATCTCCTTCCCAATCCAATCCGTGGGCACCTACATCTCAATCAGCCCACAGCTGGCAGCATAACTCAAAATCCGACGCGCACCTTATTGGAAAGAATATTATTGTGTCCGGCCTGCGACGCAACGCCCGTTAGCTTTCCGTAGTATGGCCCCGCACACGACACACGCACCGTGCGCAGGTGTCCATCGAGCTCCTCCAACGCGCCGAGCACGCCCCTCTTACCGACGAGCACGACGAACGGCCGCTCCTCCGAGAAGTAGTCCGGCGTGCGCGCAAACGTGGTTAACGCCGTACCGGACGCCGACTCAGCGCCTTTTGCCCGCCCGCTCGCCACATGCGCATGTGCGTGCTTGTACGTGGAGGCGGAGCCTGAGCCCGAGCGGCTCGCCCCCGGGCCATCTATCACGGTCGCGGCATCGCCGAATTCTGGCTGAGCAGGCATAGGAATGGGAAGTGTGATTGGGTTGGTTGGCTGGTGAAAGGACAAAGATAGTGGCAATGCGAGCTGCTGGCGTTGTTAAATAAATAAGAAGGTCCTTCCCAGCCCAAAGATAGCGCAACAGCCCAGTAAAGTCACGGAATTCACATATGGCTGTGTTCCGTTGGCAGTGCACCGGCCGTTATATTATCACGGCCAGGCGTACTGTACTGATGTTCCGCGCAAGCTACGCCCAGACGATATGAGGGTATTCTATTAAGACCGTCCTACGCCCAAGCCTACGCCACCGACTGGGGACGACTTTTGTCGGCATGTGGGGCGTGACGGCGTCGCGCTCTTTCTCTCGGTTTCTGTATTCTAAACCTATTAGTAGGCTATTACGCTGAATACAGATACAGATATAAGGCGATACTAATCTAAGCGCCCGCCCTTCTTACGACAGCCACTTCCGTACACGCACGCATTCGAGACTTCATCAAGCTTCATCCCTGCTCCGTCTAGCCCCTCTCTCAATCAAAAGTGATTATTCGTCCCCCCGCCAACACCAACGGAGAACGCGACAATGGAATCGCGCAGCTATCGCTGATAGTAGCATATTAATGTGATACCGAATCCAGGCTGGAATTATGAGGAAGGCAGGCTAAAGTTACACGTTACATAGGCTACATATAGTACACGGTGTGTTGAATCACCGAATCAGGTGGGTATAGCGTAGAACGAAAAAAGTAGAGCCAAAGGGATGCATAATGAGCAGTTTGGGGCTCGTTCATTTCCTCAGGTCCGCCCCGACGCCAGCCGCCATCCCGGCAAGCATCTGCGACGCAACGCCCATCGCCTCGGTCGGTACGAACACAGCCTTATTCCCAAACGCCGCGACGCGCCGGATCTCCTGCCTGCGGCGGCTCATCTCCTGCGCAAACTCATCCGCGACCTCCGCATCCGCGCGCGCCTTGATGCGAATCGCCGCCGCCTCCGCCTCCGCCGCGAATCGCGTCGCGTGCGCCTGTGCCTCCGCCTCGAGCCGCGTGCGCTCCGCGACGGCCTTGGCCGCCGCGACGGTCGAGTATGCCTCTGCGTCTGCCTCGGCCTAGCTATTTGTCAGGGATGGTGCAAGGGGAATGTGGAGGAGGGGGAACGTACAGAGCGGGCCTGGGCTTTGATGCGGGCGACGGAGAGAACACCTTCCTCCTGCTTGACCTTGTTGCTGTTCTCGCGGTCGACGTTCTGTGGGGGGTGGGTCAGGGTTTCGTTCACGTGCACTGAGCGGGGGCAGGACGTACGGCGGCCTCGACCTGGGCTTGCAGAGCACGCTTCGTCAGCTTGTCCATCGTGCTGGCGATCTCGCCTGTGAATAATGATTAGGCGTCTTTTCGGACAAAGAGGGGCAGGACTGACCCTTGAACTGCCTGTCGATGACGGCGAGGTCTTTCAGGATGATGCCGTACTCGAGCGCGGCGGCGTGCAGGTCGTCCATGGCGTGAGTCCGCAGCGCGTCGAGGAACTGCGAGGGGCTCTCTGGGTCCTCGACGCTGTCGCCGCCGATCGAGCGCTGCTTGACCATCGAGCTGTAGTCGACTAGTAACGAAAGGCGGGTCAGAGATTCTCGCTCGGTCTTGCACGGAGAAGGAATGTGTACGTACGATGGGCGACAATCTGGGTCAAGATGGACTGGGTCTTGTCCCGGAGCGCGTCATACGGCGTCTCGTACCCGTGCGTGGCGAGCTTGAGTGGTTCCTCGAGTTGCCACTTGAGGTACAGCGTCAAGCTCACGGGGACTTGGTCGCGAGTAAATCTGCGCGCGACGCAAGGTTCGCAATCAAAATCAACCATCTTGGATGAACGAGCAGTACGCACATGTCCTTCGTCGGCATCTCGAACTGATTCTCGCCGAGGGTGTAGAGCCCGCGCAGCGTGACGTTCGGATGGGTGATACAGTGCTGTCCGGCAGGGAGGAGCTCGAGCTCGTTGCCGGACTGCAGAATCGCGCAATTGTTCGCTGGGATGTCCAAGCTGAAACACGCTAAGCCACCTCCACGGGGGCTACCCAACACAACAGAGACTTACAATAGCGCAACGACGTAGTCCCTGGCTGAGGAGTTTGCGGGGCCCGTGGCGGAGGTCATGCGGACCTCGAAGCTGTGTCCGAGGATCGCGCCGGTGACATGGTCCTTGATCGCATGTGGGAGATGCGTCTGGTCGACGATCGCGAGCACGTCGTAGCTGCCCGTGATGCCATACGCGACGAAGCCCGAGTTCTTCAGCACGAAGATGTGGTTCTGTGGGTCCGAGATGACCGCTGCCTGGTTCTGTGCCACCTGCACCACGGTGAGGCCCTGGAAGTTGACCACCGTGTCCGATACTGATCCACGTCAGTCAGAGTCAGTCAGCGCCGTGACGCGGAGGAGTGAATGCCACCACTCACGTCCGCGCGTCCCCTTGTACGACCGCGCCCACCAGTTGCGCAGAGGGAACCCGGGGTAGCGTCCCGGTTTAGTAAGCAGCTTCGGCATCCCGCCATGGTTGATAAGCCCAATCATGCCCGGCGCGATCTCCTTCCCAATCCAATCCGTGGGCACCTTATCGTAACACCTCAGTCAGCCAGCCCGACACAAAACATCCAATGCGCGCACCTTATCGGAAAGAATCTTGCTGTGTCCAGCCTGCGATGCGACGCGTCAGTTTTTCCGCAGTATGGGACGAACGGAATACGTTACCGTGCGCAGGTGTCCATCGAGCTCCTCCAGCGCGCCGAGCACGCCCTTCTTTCCGATGTGCACGACGAACGGCCGCTCCTCCGAGAAGTAGTCCGGCGTGCGTGCAAACGTGGTCAACGCCGTGCCGGACGCCGACTCAGCGCCCTTGGCCCGCCCGCTCGCCACGTGCGCATGTGCGTGCTTGTAAGCGGACGCGAAGCCCGAACCGCTCGCCGTCGGGCCGTCTATCATTGTCGCAGCGTCGCCAAATTCTGACTGAGCGGGCATGGGTAATGAGGAGTGGGGAGTGATTGAGTTGGTTGGTTGGCTGGTGAGAGGACAAAGATAAGGATAGGGGATTCCAATGCAAGCTGCTGGCGTTGTTAAATATAAAGCCCCTAAAGATAGAACGGATCCAAGAACTCAGATCGACTTGCACAGCCCAGTAACGTCACGGAATTCACATAATGGCTGTGCAGTTCCACTGGCAGTGCGGGAATTTCGCGCGTCATGGTACCGTTGCCAAGTTCGAGTTCCCACATGATCGTGTGATCTCTTCGAGTGGGCCAGGCGTACTGTACTGATGCTCAATTACGCCCAAACGATATGAGGGTCATGCACACATCTGAGTACTTTATTCTGCAAGACCCTCTCACAGAACACTGCACAAGTTACGTAGGGAATTGAATACAGCCTCAGGGCGGTCGTGCCCTTGGCCTAAGCACTTGCAGTCATCACGACATCCAAGTACCGCGAGTCAGCTAATACGACCGAACCACGTCTGGTTGTTATAGGGGACTTGAAATGCCATTTACGTCGACGCCGTATGGCCGATGATATGACCGCACAGCTATCGCCCCATGCATGCGCGTGACTCCTACGAGCGCTGTACAGCATATCGTTGTGAGGGTGTGAAATATTACTAAGTTACTCTAGTTTCCATTCCCATACACCGGGGCATAGCTTACCCGTTACCTGCTGACAGTCACCAAGGAACCCAATAACCACCGCCCCCAACTATGTACGTCATCGCTTCGTGCATTGCGCTACGATGTCCTGCGGCACGTCCAGTTTCGCCAGCGCCGACGGCAGGCTGTTGAACTGCATTAACAGCCCGGCTGCCATATGCCACGCGAGATGGCAGTGGAACGCCCATAAGCCCGCTTGGGTTATTACAAGCGAATGTCAGCAATTTGGCCCCAGAAGGCAGGTGGCTGCTCACGATTATCCGTGATGAAGCGCAGGACGACCCAGTTGTACGCGGGTATGAGGATCGTGTCACGGCGGAGGGGCGATGTCGCGTTGAGCGCCTGCCCAATATAGCGTCCTGGGCCGATGCCCATTCTGCGCGAACGGGACCCGGTCAGAAACACGTCAAGGTCGGAGCTTGTCACATACATCCAAGGACGGTGGCCGTGTAGATGGAACGGGTGGTCTCCGTCGTCTAGGTTATCCTAAAAAGGGGCGCGCATTGGATAAACACGCGCAAAGGCACACGCACAGCACACGCACCACGCGCACGTCGAGCACCTGTATCGAGTCCTCCGTCACGAGCAGCTGGTCTCCCGTCCCGATTCCCGGGCCGACCGGCGCGAACCCCGTCGGGTCCTGATGCACCGCCAACAGGGTCGACGTCCCGCTCAGCGGTTCCCAGCTCGTGCTGTTCATGAACCCAAGGAAGCGCCCATCGGGGGTGCTCTGGAACGAGAAGGACATCTGCACCGCGCGCGTCGCGTCGGGCGCCGGGCTCGCGATGAGCGGCGTGAGCGCGGTCGTCCCGTCCGCGTCCGTCAGGCCAGAGACGCCCGGACCCGGGTCCATGGGGCCGCCGCGCGAGGGAAAGGAGCCGAACCGTACCGGGTCACGTCGAAGTTTTTCCCGGGTTGGTCGTAGGTGAACATGTCGCTCTGCACCGTCGCGCGCATCTAGTACGTCCCGTTTGCGCTGCTCGTCTGGTTCGCGTGGAGGAGCACAGAATAGCGCTACGCGACGACCCCCGAAACCTGACTGGGCGCAAGCAGCGTGCCATCGGCTTCGATGTGGGACTTGGATTTCTTACTCTGAGCATCTTTGCCCCAGGCCATCCTGTGTTCCTATCTACGCACGGCTTGAGATAGCCCACTCAATCTCCCTATTCAGTACGTACTGAGCTAGGAGCGGTCACAAGACATTGTAGTGATCATTGCATATGTTCCTGGTCCACAGCTGTACAAAATTAAGGAAGCTCGTGCCTCTAGCCTACGGGACTGTAGCACCAGGTTCAAGATACTATGGGTTGCTACGGAGTTGTGGAAAAGCCTCCAATGCCCTGCGCTGCAGTTCCTTCCTGTCCATCGGCTCGCCGTCCCCGACCTCCCGTACAGCATCGAGGATACGCTCGTCTGGGTTGGCGCTCTCAATCTCCCGCACAGCCTCGCGGATATCTTCGTCTGGGCCCACATACCCTTGAAGCATATCGCGTACTACGTCGACGAGCATTGTCGTGATAGACTCTGGGCACGAATAATCCGAGAATATCCCGCGGCTTGGGATAATCAGGTCGCAAATGATATTAAGCAGAATACATTGCGTCCCGAGCGACTTCCTGCCCTCCATCCAGTTAGAAGTGATAATCTTGAAGGTTCTGGTGTAGAAAACGTTATCCGATCCGTGCAATGAAGATATCGATAAAAGTCGTCGAAGGGAGAGGAAGAAAAGCTCGACGGTAAACCCAAGACCGCCGCCGTCGCGTAAGTCTTGTAGACGCCACAGTTGCCGTCTCATCGAGCCATTGGGCTGGCGCAATGAAACAGGGATGTGGTCGACGGATTTCAGGCCTTCAAGGACATCCTCGTATCCCTCGGTAACCTGCCCATCTAGGACTTCACGAAGCCTTTGACCGAGTCTGGTCAACGCTTGGGCTTGTTGTCCCGGGAATATGAACTGAGGAGTGAGTGAGGCGGACGATTTGAAGGTATCGCTTATCAGGAAGGATTCAGTCCAGTGAGGCTCGTCGAATGATACACCGGGAAGTTGCCGTGTTAACCTATGAGTGGCGTTATCCATTGCGTCTTGATAAAGAAAGATCCGCAAGTCGACGTCCTTCATACCATCAGCTTCGACTTTGATGCGCTCCAACTCTGAAATCTGTCGATCGTGGTTTCGTAGGATTTCCTCGACTTGCTCCCGGGTCCTCTTCTGGGTCCAGGGCTCGAACGCTCGACGTAGGTCCTCAACGCATTCCCATGCCGTCTTGAGAAGTTCATCGATCCTGTGAGTGCTCTCTCGTCCCATTTTATCTGGTTGGCCGTGTTCCGATTGCAAGTGTACCAGTCCGTTCGCCGCGTACCCAGCGAGCACCTGCAGCTGGTCGTTGCTCAGTATCCGCTGAATGTCCACGAGTGAAAGGCATGTCCAGCGTATGACGAACGATATATCGGATGTGGTCAACATCTCCAAACCAATCTAGTCGATAACCGATTCGGCATATAAGCAACGCCGCGGCCTCAACGCATGTGCGCATGCGCCTATGTCTTGCCTCCTCGCTGTCGAAGTAATTGTGGTGATTGCAGGTCTCGAAAAGGTATCTCAAGGATCGCGAAAATTTGTCAACGGCGGTCCCTTCTAGCGGATGTGGGGATAAGATGTAGCGGGGACCTGACGACCAGCGGGTGAAGGACCCGTTGGAGGCTCTGACGTGCCGTGCGCCTGAGAGGAGACCTCTTTCCAAACATCTTGGCCCCATTTGGTGTTGAAAGAGCCAGGGATCGCCAACACGAGCGGTTCCATCTCGGAGTTCGCCGCGGTCCTATCGATCACTGCAACCATTGGATGGCGCGAACGTCGCGGTCTTTGCGTCCATCGGGCTCCTCCATCACCGCCCGTTCTCGACGTGTTTTCAAGCTCGTGGACGCTTTGCTGAGGAACGTCCGTATCAATACAACTATCGGTTCCTGGAACGGGGTCTGGTATAGCAACTGCGAGTTCCAGAGTGGCATAAACATGTTGTACAGGGAGAGTGATCCGTAAATGCAGATGAAAGCGGTCATGGTGACGCCAATAGAGGTGTTGACATTGAGAACGGAAACGATCAGGCCGAGAAAAAATAGGATAAGCGAGAGTCGAATCAACGAAGGGACTAGTTTTGCCATTAGTCGCGTTGACTTGGCGCCGTCGAAAAAAAATTGTCGAAATCGCGCTCGCTTCAGAGGGTGATCATACTGCTGCAAGACCTCCATATAAGATCGGACCCACTGTTGGATGAAAGTCGCAAGAAGCGCTGCAGACAGACTCAACACGAGACCGAGGAGCCAGTAAGCGTTCACTGCCACGTCTGTCTGAGATGGGTAGAATACTGCTTGGAATACTGGCTAAGGTGGTGGGGGAGTAGATGAGATAAAGACCTGCGGGGCGATAGATGCAATTTGCTGTGAAATCTGGGCGAGCATCGCAACCGATTGCTGCTGATAATATACGGATTGTTGCGCAGGATCCGCTTGCAAATTCTTGAGACTGTCGACGAGGAAGGAAGTGAGAACGGCAGCAAACAAACCAGCCTGTGGAAACGTGGTTAGGTTTCAGGGCCTACGCCAGACATGGGAAGGTAGACGCACGAATGTAGGAACTCCATCCATTTCCGCTAATATGCCTTGGAATAGAGCTTCGTCGTGGGCTTGAGCCTCTTTTCCATAAAGTGTCCAGAGGGCATTGGCGCCGTCATCGAAATCCTTATGCTCGCCATCCGAAGAATTGTTCATCCCTCTCCCTCCTGGGTCTACAATATATCAACCACTCGTCAGATCTCCAGTCACCACGTGCTCAACGACACAAGATACGCACTAGTTCCAAACGTCTTTCGAGGGTCTGAGACTGCGCTTCTTCCTCAGGCTCTAGCCCATCTTTTTGGGCCATCAATACCGTCGGAAAAGAGACAATCTAGGACTCACCAAGAGATAGTTGTTCTCCTTGTTCGGGGTCACCTCTGCGCCTTGTGCGTCTGGGCATTGCGATATCCACCTGAAATGATGGCTATAGAGTGAGGGGAATAAGGAAGTTCAAGTTCAAGCTCAAGTCCTGCTTAAAATCAGGCTGCCTCATGGCAGCGGCGTGTTCCATCACCGGATCACCCTTCGTGCTTTCATTGAAGTTTCATCTGACACGAGCAATGGAACGTTCCGGCCTCATTTTCGCAGGGTGAGTATAGAGGTCTTCTTGAAAACGGGGACCAGAACTCAAGCCTTCCAGGGCACAACGATTTCAGATAGCTGGGTTGATAAAACAGGTTCAGACCAACCACAGTCGCGGCCAGCGATGCAAGCGAGTGGGCCGAAGCACTCCAACGTCGGTTCCCGCACTCACTGGGCGGTCGAACCCGTCCCTGCAGTGCTCGCCGCCGTGGTCCCATCGTACACTGCATCCTTTTGTTAGGCGCCGCTGTTTGTCCCCCGAGGGTCCTCTCGCTGAATCCACAACGCCAGTCTCCAAACCCAAAATCGTCTGGCAAAACCGTTTCATTCAGGCTTGCATTCAGGTCAGTTTCACTTTACTCACGCGCGTATTCAACACCTCCGCACCTGCACCGTGACATACCTTCTACGTTCGCAAAGCACAACCTGCCGCCTTGCACATCATCGCAACTTCAACGACTTTGCCCCCAACGTCAATATCTCGGCCCTCCCTCAGTGGCTATTCGTGACGCCTAACATGGCCATGATACCACCATTGGCTTGCGGGCCAATGGGTCGATTTCTGGCTCGCCGCATTACTCAACGACACCAACTTCAACGACAACCGTACTCTGATCCTCATCACCTTTGACGAAACCGAGACATACACCGTCAATAACCGCATCCTCACCCCGCTACTTGGAGGCGCCGTCCCCGAGAGTACTCACCGGACCGTCGACTCGACCTACTACACGCACTACTCTCCGCTCTCCACCATGGAGGCAAACTGGGGTCTTGGGTAGCTCGGCCATGGCGGCAAGTACGTCCTGCATCTCCCTAATTCAAGCTAACGTCCGCCCTGCAGGACGCTCTCGAACGTCTACTCCTTCATCGCCGATGCAACAGGCTACACCAACCTCGACGTCTCCCTCACCGGCATCCCGCTGACAAACATCACCGGCACGATTCCGGGCCCGCTCAACGTGCAGTACTACGTTCCTATCACCGCATCGAACACGTCTGCCGTCGGCGCAGGCGGCGGTCCCGTCTTTGTCGTGTCGGGCGTCGACACCAGCTTCACCGCCGCCAAAGCTCCCGCGCCCGTCAACCTCATCGCGCAGGCAAAGACTGTGTCGTGGCTTGGCCCCCGCGTTGGGGCGTCCTCGTCTAACTCTTCCAGTGGCAGGTGCTCGGGAGGGTATTGTCGGCGCCACGGTGCTCGGTGCGCCTCTTGCGGGCGTTGTGACGCTTCTTCTGGCTTGAGGAGTGGACTACACGCCATGCGCGAACGGTGTTGGATGAACTTAGTTCGCTGGTTCAGCCAGTACTTATGTTTGGTTGTCGTGCGTGGGACTTGAATTTCTTACTCTAAAACTGATGCTGACGAGCACTGTACTGCGGTGCCAACATGAAAACACACATTTACACCTCTTGATATGAGATTGACTGGTATCGAAGAAGATCTGCAGTGGTGCTGTTGCCACCCTACATTCCTATCTATTCATAGCTTGAGATAATGACGGCGCTCTAACTGCCCTATTCTCCTACGCCTACTACCTAAGGAACAATGAGGAGTATAATGTAGTCGATATCTATTCAGAATCAGAATGTTCGAGCGCTAATAGCCACTGACTGGTCAATACATGACCCGACTTCCGACTTCCAGTCAACGACTGTCCAACACTGCAATGCCCTGTGCCGTAGTCTCATCATGTCCATCCGGATCGGGTTGGCGCTCTCAATCTCCTGCACGGCATCGCGGATATGCTCGTCTGGGCCGGTATACCCTTGAAGCATGTTGTCTATCGTGTCAAAGAGTACGGTCGTTATAGACTCCGGATACGAAAAATCCGAGAAGATGCCACGGCCTTGGCCCGGGGTAACCAGGTCGCAGATGATATTAAGGAGGATACAGTGCGTCCCGAGCGACTCCCTGCCCTCCATCCATCGGGAGGTGATAATCTTGAAGGTGCTAGCGTAGAAGTCGCAATGTGATTCGTGCAACGAAGATATGGATAGAAGTCGTCTCAGGGAGAGGAGAAAAAGCTCGACGGTAAACCCAAAACCACCGCTATCGCGTACATCTTGCAGACGCCACAGTTGCCGTCTCATCAAGCCATTGGGCCGACGCAGCGAAAGAGGGACTTTGTCGAAGGATTTCAGGCTTTCAAGCACTTCATCGTACCCCTCCGAAACCCGCCCATCCAGGACTTCACGAAGCTTTAGGCCAAGTCTAGCCAACGCTTGAAGCTGTTGTCCGGGGAAGAGCAGTTGGGGAGCGACTGGGGCACTACCTGTGGCTGGCGTCTTGAAAGCATCGCCTATCAGGAAGGACTCGGGTTGGAGAAGCTCGTCAAACGATACACCGGGAAGTTGCCGCGTTAACCCGTGAGTAGCATCATCCATCGCATCTTGATAAAGAGAGATCTCCCGGTCGACGTCCGCCATTCTATCAGCCTCGATTTTAATGCGTTCTAATTCTGAAATCTGTCGTTCGCGAGTTAGTAGGATTTCTTCGACTTGTTCCCTGGTTTCCCTGGGCCTCTTCTGGGTCCAGGGCTCGAACGCACGACGTAGGTCCTCGACGCACTCCCATGCTGTCTTGAGACTTTCATCGATCCTCTGAGCGCCCTTCCATCTGATCTGGTCTGGTTGTCCGTGTTCAGTTTGGTAGCGTGCTAGTCCGTCCACCGCGCACCCAGCGAGCACCCGCAGCCGGTGTCTGCCCAGTATCCGCTGAATGTCCACGAGTGAAAGACACGTCCAGCGCATGACAAATGATGTATCGGAGGTGGTTATCGGTGAGTTGACCTTTTCAATCTGGCCGATTTCGCTGACCACCTTGCCGACTTCTCCAAACCAGTCCAATCGGTAATCGATACAACATACAAGTGAGGCCGCAGCCTCAACGCATACGCGCATGCGCCTACGTCTTGCCTCCTCGTTTTCGAAATGACTACGATTGTTGCAGGTCTCGAACAGGTTGCGCATGCATTGAGAAATGGTGTCAATGGCAGCTCCTTCTAGTGGACGAGGGGGATGAGGGATAAGAGAGACTTGACTACTGGTGGGTGAAGGACCTGTTGGAGGCTCTAACGTGTCGGGCGCCTCGCGTGCCTGGGAGGAGACCTCTCTCCAAACCTCTCTGCCCCATTCCGTATTGAAAGAACCAGGAATCGCCAACGCGAGCGGTTCCATGTCGGCGTTCGCCGCGGTCCTCTTGATCAACCATCGGGTGGCGCGCACATCACGGTCCTTGCGCCGATCTGACTCCTCCATCACTAGCCATTCTTGACATGCTTCCACGCCCATGGAGGTGAGCCTTTTCCCAAAACGGAAATAGGATAGCCCGAACTTCTGCACCGAGAAGAACATCAGCCGCAACAGGGACTTGTCTGGCGTCTGCAGGTTGCAGGAGCGGCATAAAAACGACGTTATAGAAGATTATTAGAGGAGGGAGGATAAAAGCGGTCATGACGGCGTTAATGGGTGTGTTGAGACCGGATGTGGAACTGCTCAGACCCGCAAAAAATAGGACGAGCGAGATACGGATCATCCAAGTGGCTGATAACGCCAACCCCCGCACTGTCCGGGTGCCATCGAAAAAAAATTGTCGAAACCGCGCTCGCTTCAGAGGGTGATCGTACTGCTGGAAGACCTCCATATAGGATCGAACCCATTGCTGAACGAGAGTTGCAAAAAGCCCTGCGGACAGACTGAATACAAGACCGACGAGCCAGGAACCGTTCACCAGGATATCTGACCGTGACGGGTAGAAATCTGGGTAAGGTGGTGGGGGAGACAGAATGGTATTCGGAAGCGGGGTGATAGATGCGATTTGCTGTGAGATCTGGGCGAGTATCGCGACCGATTGTTGCTGATAATATACCGATTGTTGCGCAGGATCCGGTTGCAGGTTCTTAAGACTGTCGACGAGGAAGGAAGTGATAACAGCAGCGAACAAGCCCGCCTGCAGAAACGCCGGTCGATTCAAGTCTACGCCGAACGCGAGAAGATAGACGCACGAATGTGGGGATTCCATTCATATCCGCCAACATGCCTTGGAACAGAGCTTCGTCGTGGGTTTGAGCTTCTTTTCCGTAGAGGGACCAGAGGGTATTGGCACCATCATCAAAATCCCTGCGCTCAGGCTCGCTTTGAGCCTCTGAACGAAATGGGCCCTCGGGAGAATTGTTCATTACTCTTCCGCCTGTGTCTACAACATATCACCGACATGTCAGAGATCTCCACGCACCACCGGGCCAAGATACCCACTGTGTTCCAAACGTCTCCCGAGAGTCTCCGACCGACTCTCCGAGTCTTCTCCTATCTCATCTTTTGGGCCATCAATACCGCCGGAAAAGAGAATCAATAAGACCCACTAAGAGGCAGCCACCCTCGTTCGGGATCTCCTCTCTGCCTTGCGCGTCTGGGCATCGCGATATCCATTGGAATGGGCTGAAATGTTAATTATAGAGTGATTGGGTTGGTTGGTTGGCTGGTGAAAGGACAAAGATAGGCGATTCCAATGCGAGCTGCCGGCGTTGTTAAATATAGAGGTCCTCCCAAGCCCTAAAGACAGAACGCTGAGGTCACATTGACCAGTAACGTATCGCTGTGCACCGATAGCAGTTGCCAAGGGAATCAAATACACCTCAGGTCGACGCAGTATTGTGATGATATGATCGCACAGCTGTCACCCATGCATGCGCGTGACTCCGAGCGCTGTACAGCATATCGTGTGAATTATTACTATATTACTACTCAAGTTTCCATTGGGGCATAGCTTATCCGTCACCTGCTGACAGTCACCAAGGAACCCACCGCGCCCCAATCATCGCTTCGTGCATTGTGCAACGATGTCCTGCGGCACGTCCAGTTTCGCCAGCGCCGACGGCAGGCTGTTGAACTGCATCAACAGCCCGGCTGCCATATGCCACGCGAGATGGCAGTGGAACGCCCATAAGCCCGCTTGGGTTTACGAGCGAATGTCAGCAATTTGGCCCAGAAGAGCAGGTTGGCTGCTCACGATTATCCGTGACGAAGCGCAAGACGACCCAGCTGTACGCAGGTATGAGGATGGTGTCGCGGCGGAGGGGCGATGTCGCGTTGAGCGCCTGCCCAATATAGCGTCCTGGGCCGATGCCCATTCTGCGCGAACGGATCCGGTCAGAAACACGTCAAGGTCGGAGTTTGCCACGTACATCCAAGGACGGTGGCCGTGTAGATGGAACGGGTGGTCTCCGTCGTCTAGGTTATCCTAAAATGGGGCGCGCATTGGATAAACACGCGCAAAAGCACACGCACAGCACACGCACCACGCGCACGTCGAGCACCTGTATCGAGTCCTCCGTCACGAGCAGCTGGTCTCCGGCCCCGATGCCCGCGCCGACCGGCGCGAACCCCGTCGGGTCCCGATGCACCGCCAACAGGGTCGACGTCCCGCTCAGCGGTTCCCAGCTCGTGCTGTTCATGAACCCAAGGAAGCGCCCATCGGGGGTGCTCTGGAACGAGAAGGACATCTGCACCGCGCGCGTCGCGTCGGGCGCCGGGCTCGCGATGAGCGGCGTGAGCGCGGTCGTCCCGTCCGCGTCGGTCAGGCCGGAGACGCCCGGACCCGGATCCACGGAGGCGGCATCTCCCGGAAGACCGGTTTTCGCGCCGTCTGAGTAACTGGGGATGGCGTGTTCAGCGAGAGCGTGAGGGGAAGAAACCGAACCGTACCGGATCACGCCTCGGATGTCGAGGTTTTGCCCGGGCTGGTCGTAGGTGAACATATCGCTCTGCACCGTCGCGCGCATCCAGTACGTCCCGTTTGCGCTGCTCGTCTGGTTCGCGTGAAGGAGCACAGAATAGCGCTGTGCTACGGCCACGGTAACCCCCGAAACCTGACTGGGCGCGAGCAGCGTGCCATCGGCCTCGATGAGTGTGAGTGGGTGGTTATCGACCGAAAAGCGGATCGAGGCGAAAGACCCTGTATTGACGAGTCGCAAGCGATACGTTTTGCTGCGCTCTATCGTATACTTAAGAAGCATATACTCTCAGGAGTGTAATACCGTAGATAGAGCGAGAGATACCCACGTCGAAGTACGACCCGCCCGTGCCGGACGCAAAGTATTGTCCAAAACCATTGATGGTCTAATATGTCGTTCAGTCGGCCGATTGGAGCCGGGGAAGGTAACACGTACGCCGCCGTCAGGTACTGGCTCATTACCTTGAGCCCCTGCAATTCCAAATGGCTACACAAAGTCACTAGTCGGTTCGAAAGGAACATGGCGTGTCTCCGCACCGAAAGGTAGTCTGCCAGTAGAACCTGGCTTTCATCATGGTAAAGATCTGCCATCTACACACGAGTCAGCTGAGATGACTGGCACCCATTATAAAGTTTGCCCTTTACTTGGATCACGACCTCACCATCATAGCTGGGGAGAGTAGTAGGATTCTGGGCGGTGGGGTGCACGATCAGCGCGCCGGTAATGCCGTCGGTATACTGTGTGGAGACTGGGATCCAATTTCAGAAATTAGTTGCTGACGCGAAAGGCACAAATGTCTTACAATCTACGAGACCATGAGGCATTTCCATCAATGGGAAAGTATAAGATCAAGGCCCTCACGTGCGCTGATAGAGTGGGTAAGCGGCTCATCAATGAACAGAGATACGGAAGCGGACGCACTGCCACCAGGTTGTTCCAGAAAAGTCACCAAAAGTGAAGCTGTGTAAATTATGAGTGACAGCCAGCTGATCCGAATAATATGCGTACTTGTATGTCAGGGACTCGCCAGGGGGTATGCCACACTCTGTGATCCCCGACGTGCCGTCGTACCAGTTCGTCCCGTTTTGGAACTAAAAGGCGCGCGTCAGTGCACTGGAGTTACCACGTCCTCGAGGATTCTCACAAGACCGTGCCAATGAATGCTCGTAGCATTGGGGAGGTTGTTTTTGACGTTCACAATAAGGCGGTCTCCTTGATTGGCTTCTATGGTTGGTCCGGGGTATGCGCCTGGGCTTCAAGCTCAGCTTTGGAAGTGACCCCAAAAGCGGCACAGCGAGAAATCGAAACTCAAATCCAATAAAGGAAACCAGTGGTAGAAGCGCATAGCCGCAGACGCGCTGGCGCGGGGCCACGGCTACAAAAATAGGGAGCCTTCGTGCCCTCCCGAACTTAAGCTCTCGCGTACTCGCGACGGTGAGCTCGGGTCACTTGTGTAGAGACCAAGGCAGGCATTCGAGGAGAGAAGGGGAGTTAACGCGGGAAACAAGAATCACGTAATTGTGAGTTCCAACTTCCCAGATCATGATGGTCCCTCCCCAGAAGCCGTAATGTCAAGGTCTGCTGACCCAGAAGGGGCGGTGCGGCACAGAAATTGAATTACTCGAAGATGCGTAGATACGCACCATTGACAACGAGCATGGTTTTGTTAACGCCATCCGGAGCGCCGTTCGCGACCTGGACGGTGAAGTCGTACCTGCGTTCCTGTGGGGGTTGTCCTAGAATGGACCCAACGACGAAATTACTTGATGTCTGGGGGGAGAGGGATTGGGATGCGGTGCTGTTGCTGCTGCTGTTATTGCTGTGGTGGTGGTGGTGCTTGAGCCCTAATCCCAACCCAAGACCGAGGGCGAGGGCGAGAACAACGAGCGACGCGGCGAGACCGATGACGATCCACAACCGACGACCGGCTCTGCGTGAGGTCGCGGATGGCTTTTCGTCAGCCATGAAGGATATGATGGTTCAGGGAAAAGGAGACGATTCTCAGACGTGATATAAGCATACAGTAGCTTGTATGTGTCGACTGTAGCCGATGTTGATGGGAATGCCAAGCGCATGGCTTAATGAACGTTTCTCGATCGCGTGTGAAAAGCGTGCGCTCTGATTGGCCGTGTCCTCGACTGTGGCGCTTTCCCCGCACAGGACGACCATGTGTATGCTAATAATCTTCGTATAAAGCTCGAGTTCGACGTCCTTCTCGAGTCCTCGGACACCCCGACAACATGCATACCCTCTTCTCCCTCCTCCTGCTCACCCCCGCAGTGCTCGCTGCCCAGGCCTGTGTTCTCTGTTCTACACCCCATTCTGTTCTGACCTTATATTACAGGCGCCACAATTCGTCCCCCCCTCAGAGGGCCCTCTAGTCGAATCCACCAACTATGTCGGCGCCAACAACGGCAGTCTCTCCAAATCCACTGTCGTCGCCGGCAAATCCTTCGACCGTTTCATTCAGGTCGGTTCCACTTGACACTCACGCGCATATACTCAGACTCATGACCGCGTATTACTTACCAGATTTGGATAGAAAATACCGATTTTGAATCCGCCAACTCGACTGTGAGAAATTCAATGCCCCAATTTTTTTAAATCTTCTCATCCTTCTCTAGGCCGCGTTTTCTGATCTTGCAAAGCAAGGCATTTTCCTCGATCAGTATTATGCCCTAACCCATCCTTCTGAGCCCAATTACATGGCGGCAGCCGGTGGTGACTTTTGGGGTTGTGATGATGACAACCTCTACCACCTTCCACCAAAGCGAGTCGCCCATCGCCTTTTCTCTATTACTATCCTGACCATACCGTAGTGTTTCCACCATCGTTGATCTCCTGGAGGCAAAGAGTATATCCTGGGCGTCTTACCAGGAGAATTTACCCTCGGACGGATTTGAAGGATTTAAGTGAGCTTGAGCCATTTACGCCGATCACTATCGGCCTTGCTCATGCCGAACAATATAGCTCCACTTCTGTTAACTACCTCAACACTTCCGCACCCGCATATGCCTACTACGTGCGTAAGCACAACCCTACCATATTCTACGATTCGGTTGCCTCGGTCCCCTCCCGCCTTGCGCGTCATCGCAACTTCAACGACTTTGCCGCCGACGTCAATGCCTCGGCCGTCCCTCAGTGGCTATTCGTGACGCCCAACATGGTCAACGATGGCCACGATACCACCATTGACTTTGCTGGCCAATGGGTCGATTACTGGCTCGCCCCATTGCTCAACGACACCAACTTCAACGACAACCGTACCCTGATCCTCCTCACTTTTGACGAAACCGAGACATACACCGTCAACAACCACATCTTTGCCGTACTTCTTGGAGGTGCCGTCCCCGAGAGTGCCCGCGGGACCGTCGACTCGACCTACTACACGCACTACTCCTCACTCTCCACCGTGGAGGCAAACTGGGGTCTCGGGTCGCTCGGCCGCGGCGACACGAACAAGTACGTCCTGCGATCTCCTTAATTGCCCCCAGCTAACGTCCGTCCCACAGGACGCTCTCGAACGTCTACTCCTTCGTCGCCAATGCGACGGGCTACACGAACCTCGACATCGCCGTCGCCGACATCCCACTGACGAACACCACCGGCATAATCCCGGGCCCGCTCAACGTGCAGTACTACGTACCCGTCACGGCGCCGAACACGTCTGCCGTTGGCGCGGGCGGCGGAGCCGTCTTTGTCGCGTCAGGCCTCGACACCAGCTTTACCGCCGCCTCGGCGCCCGCGCCCGTCAATCTCACCGCGCAGGGCAAGACGGTGCCGTGGCTCGGCCCGCGCGTTGCCGTGGCGTCGTCCAGTAGCAGCGGCAATGGCGCGGCGGGCGTCCGGGAGGGCATGGTCGGCGCGACGGTGCTCGGGGCGCTTCTGGGGGGCGTTGTGACGCTTCTTCTGGCTTGAGGCCACGCGCGAACGGTATTGGTTCGCTGGTTAGGCCAGGACTTAGTTTATTTGGTGATTGTGTGGGACTTGGGTTTCTTACTCTAAAACTGAAGCTGATGTGCACCTTGCTGCGATGCCAACATGAAAATACGCGTTTACACCCCTTGATGTGAGATCGGCTGGTGTCGTGGAAGATCTGCGGCGACGCTGTCGCGCTATCTGAAGATTCTGAACACCTTTGCCACAGGCCATCCGCATGGCTTGAGATAAAGACGGCCCTCTCTATCTGCCCTATTCAACACGTACTGAGCTAGGGATGAACTTAGCAATCGTAAGAAATTGTGGTGATCATTATATGTGCTCCTGATCCATAGTTGTACGGAAGTAAGGAAACTCGTGCCTCTAGCCTAGTACGAAAAACTGCAGCAACGGGTTCGAGATGCTACGGGTTACTACGGAATCGTGGAAAAGCCTCCAGTGCCCTGCGCTGTAGTTCCATCATGTCCATCCGGATCCGCTCGGCGTCCTCGATTTCCCCTACAGCAGCGTGCACGTGGGTATCCTTGCCTGGGCTGGCACTCTCAATTTCCCGCACAGCCTCGCGGATATCCTCATCTGGACCCTCATATTCTCGATGCATATCGCCTACCATGTTGACGAGCGCGGTCGTGATAGACTCCGGGTACGAATAATCCGAGAAGATCCCACGACCTGGGATAATCAGGTCGCAAATGATATTAAGAAGGACAATGTGCGTCCCGAGTGATTTCTGGCTCTCCTCCCAGCGGGACGTGATGGTCTTGAAGGTGCCGGTGTAGAAGACACTATTTAATTCGTCCAAAGAAGATATCGATAAAAGCCGTCGAAGGGAGAGGAAGAAAAGTTCGACGGTGTACCCAAAACCACCGCCGTCGCGTACGTCTTGCAGACGCCACAGTTGCCGCCTCATCAAGCCATTGGGCCGACGCAGCGAAATAGGGACTTTGTTGACGGATTTTAGGCTTTCAAGAACTTCCTCATACCCCTCTACAACCCGCCCATCCAGGACTTCACGGAGCTGTAGGCCAAGTCCGGCCAACGCTTGAAGTTGTTGTCCCGGGAGTATCAATTGGGGAGTGACTGGGGCGCTACCTGTGGCCGGCGTATTGAAAATATCTCCTATCAGGAAAGATTCGGATCGGTGAGGCTCGTCGAATGATACACCGGGGAGTTGTCGCGTCAACCTGTAAGTAGCGTCGTCCATTGCATCTTGATAAAGAGTGATCTGCTGGTCGACAACCGCCATTCCATCGGCCTCGGGTTTAATGCGCTCTAAATCCGAAACATGTTTTCCGTGGGTTAGTAGGATTTCTTCGACTTGCTCCTTGGTCCTCTTCTTGGACCAGGGCTCGAATGCTCGACGTAGGTCCTCAACGCGCTCCCATGCTGTCTTCAGAAATTCATCGATCCTCTGAGCGCCCTCCCGTCCCGTCTCGTCCGGTTGTCCGTGTTCCGCTCGAAAGCGTGCCAGTCCGTTCGCCGCATCCCCGGCGAGCATTTTCAGCCGGTTTCTGCCCAGTTTGCGCTGAATGTTCACGAGTGAAAGGCATGTCCAGCGCACGACGAACGATAGATCGGATGTGGTCGTCGGTGAGTTGATCTCATCAATGCGGCCTATTTCGCTGACCAGCTTGCCGATTTCTCCGAACCAGTCCAATCGGTGATCGATGCGGCATACAAGTGACGCCGCAGCCTCAACGCATGTGCGCATGCGCCTATGTCTTGCTTTCTCGCTTTCGAAATGACTGTGGTTGTTGCAGGTCTCGAAAGAGTAGCGCACACATTGAGAAATGGTGTCATCGGCGGCACCTTCTGGCGGATGTGGGGAGTGAGCAATGAGGGAGACTTGACCAGCGGGCGGAGGTCCTGTTGGAGGCTCTGTGTCGTGCACCTGAGAGGAGACCGTTCTCCACACTTCTCTGCCCCATTCGGTGTTGAAAGAGCCAGGAATCGCCAACATGAGTGGTTCCACGTCGGCATTCGCCGCGGTCCTATTGATCAACCATCGGGTGGCGCGCACATCACGGTCCTTGCGCCTATCCGACTCCTCCATCACTATCCATTCTTGACGTGCTTCCACGTCCATGGAGACAAGCCTTTCCCTAAAACCAAAATAGGCGGCTAGCCCGAACTTCTCCACCAAGAATAATATCGGCTGCCACGGGGTTTTGACTGGCGTCTGCAGGTTTATGAGCGGC
>JAKELH010000793.1:0-28891 GCA_021525015.1 Lactarius pseudohatsudake | reverse complement strand
ACGACAGGGACTGCGAAGTGGGCAGGGCACATCGCCGTGGCTACACTAAGCTGTGGTACGCACTGCGAGGCGCCAGAAGCGTGTCTCGCTACCCGCGCCCAGGCTTACTATCTGAACTTTGCGCCCGCCAGCAAGACGGAACCAGGCCTCCAGAAGGTCATCGATCCCCCGTGAGCGGGGGTAAGTACCTATGTTTATCAAAGGGGGGCGAGTCTGTTAGAGGTGTGCACGAGGGACCAGTGCAGCGATGTAAGGATCAACGAGATAGCCTTTCTGAACAGCAGAGAGACGTGCGATGGCGGCGTCATTATCAGTGGCACGGATGGGAGCATCATTGTCAGCCATGGTTACTATCAAGATAAAAGGCGCGTGTCGGTTCAGGTCAGGCAAAAGTAAGCAATGACTTCATCACTGATAATGTTAGCGCATAGTATTGGCTCTTTACGGGTCTCCATAAAGTGCTACCGAATCATAGTAGTACCAATGATTTACGTAAAACCCCATGCAGCGAGACGAGAAGGGAAATAAGTAACAATATGCGAACGAACGGGCCAAAGAAAGTGAGGGGAAAAAAGGGAGGATATAGGATTCGTTATCGAGTCGTACAATAAGCTAGTGACACAAGACACGAAACTGAATATGCAAGCAAACCCGCGTCACAACAGTTGGATTGAGTCTATCAGAGTCCATCGTCTTCTCAGCGATCCGTGCACATCAAACCGGAGCCCTTCAACAAGGTAGCGAAATACGACCACGCTTTCGGATTGTCAACCGCGAGATCGTCCAGGATTTCCACCAAACCGTTAAACCCATCCACGAACTCGGCGCGGCTGCACAAGTCCTTCTCCCGGACGCGAACAAAGAGGTCGCTCAGCAGCTCCACATCTGGGTCCTTCATCTCGATGGATTTCATGACCAAGGCATCCACAAGCCGGTGTCGATGTTCGGTCGGAAGGCTGGAAAAGTATGACTCGGCCTCCTCGAGTCTGCGGATGTCGAAGAATTCCTTGACATCCTCGGCAATCTTCGCCTTGGCCTCATCATCCGAGATCGCAGCCGGAGCGGATATGTCACCCTCTCCCGCTGCTTCGTCCGCTTCCGACGCAGCAGGTGTAGATGGCTTCGACTCTTCTCCTACATGCTTGGTTCGCGGGGATAACTGGAGGTTCCGTCGCTGCTGAGGGGGCTCAGGAGGGCCGCCGACACCAAGATCCACACTAGGTTTGCGGTTAGGACGGCTACTCTTGACGTAGGAGGAGGATCCACGGTAACGTCCGAGCTCTGGAGCATCGAGAACATGTTCGAGCTTGACGCTGTTCGTGATATTGGCGAATCACGGCTCTCGGGGTCGCCCTTCTTGCTACTGAAGACACTGGTTGGAGCAAAGGACATTGGCGCAACCTTGTTGATTTTTTCCGAATTGTGAGAGATCTCCCGCCTTGGGTTGTGCACGGGCAGCGCTGGCGCCAGCGACAGACCACCCATCAGGGTGTAGTACATCCGCTACCTCGCGGTTGCCACCCGCGACGAGATCCGCCACGCGACATGCTGGCATGATATTCTCCCGCAAGATGGCGTCTATTTTTTGCGCAAGCGTCTCTTTGGCAGCCTATACAAAAATCATCAGTCATGAGCGTCTCATGGTCTTGGTGAGGACCTACGGCGTCATGAACTTGGGCAATCGTCGTAGGAGTAGTAGCAACGGCATTATGAGGAATCCATTTACGTTCACGGAGATCGATAACGTCCTAGGTCAGTAGGGCATCAATCAATATATCGTCGTACAAGGAAAAGGTGCACAAACTTGGAGCACAAACACCATGCGCGCATTGACGTTTTTGTTTTTCGTCAAATCCCGCATACGTGAGAAGTATACGTCGAGGTGCGCTCGGGCTTTGGGTGTATCAAGCAGGCTACCAACTGTAGTCAGGAGCTTGCAAAAGCTCTATATTTCCTCTTCCTCGGGGTTTTCTATGTTTCTAAGGAGTTTCTTAATGCACTCGTGCATGATACGCTCCGTCAGCATCTGCAGCTTGAAGAGCTCGCCGATGAAACGGACGAGGCCCAATCCGCGACGTCTTGCCAGTGCCTTGGCCGCAGCAGAATACTCGTCCGAGTACAATTCAGACTCATCGCCTCCCTTGGTTATCTCACCGGCTTTCTTGGTGCCTTGGACCTGCGCCGCGGCGACCCAACCACGCTCGAAGTCCTCCTGACAGCGATTGAGCAAGTACTTTCTGAACAAATTACCGCCTGCGAATGGCTTGCCCTCTGAATTCTTGATACCGTCGTCCTGAACCTTCGGGCTAATTTGTTCCATCATCTTGCGACATAGGACGTGCACATATCTCGGAAACATCTCTTCATCGGTCGCCTTCTCGAAAACAAGCTTGATGACTCGGAATAGCGTGCGACCGTCCTCTTCCTTCTCCGACTTGTTCGCCCACGCGATGACCTCATCTGAGATAGAGTCGAAGCGCTCTATGGTGAGCTCATTCAGCAGTGCCTTGACTTTGCGCTCAACGACTATGGGTGACTCGCGGCCGAGGCTAGAAAACCGTCACGATGCGTGCTCACAGCCACCCAGAGGTTTGCGGATACCTTAAGAAGAGTGACGGTTCCATGGGAGGGGTGAAGTAGCATTGTGAAGTAACAGGATGGAAAGGAATCAGTTAGCCGCGAGCTGCGATCTGGGCCACATGGGTGCGCACCTGGTCCACTTCGCTTTCCCAGATCCTGTCGTTGACCTCGTCGGCTATATTCCGAACGAGGTTGTCCTCAATGAGCCCGATGTTGAAGCCTCCGTCACGCGCGAGTGCATCGAACCATTCGCGTCTGACCCGACTTTGATACACCAGTAGGACCTTTTTTCCGTTCACTCGCAACCTCCTGGGGTGCCGCTCGAGTGCGACAAAGAAGCTTTCAGGGATTCGGAGTGAGCCGTGGGCCAAGGTCCAGATTGCGCCATGAAATGAAGCATCGTATTCTTGGCCTCCAGCATTTCCTCCCAGCTCAAGTCTTCGTCGTTTCGAATATTCTTTGACGGCCTCAGATCTGTGAAGTAGTCAAGCTCGACGTACTCGAGATTATCTATTTTTATCCAGGGCATATGAGGCCGGCTGCGGTACGATCCAATCACTGACGCGACGGGTAGGGTCGAATGGGTTGAGCCTTGGTTTTTTCTTTTCAACCTCTCTGCGCTGTTCCTCTGCCTCTTTTTCGAGTTTGCGCGCGTCGGACCTCGTTCACTTCGTAGGCCTGCCGGCTCCGATTGTCCTGCTCCGCCCGGTCTTGCTCGAGTTGGGCATTCCAAGCAGCGACACTAGCGTCATAGCCCCGGGTCCATAGTTCTCTCAACTGACGGGCGGCCTCCTCTGCTATGAAGGGAATATTCCCGTGGTGAGCGAAAACGCAATGCCGTATGAATTCCCACTCGGGTCCTTCAAAATTCGGACAAACCATCTGAGTTGGGTCGTCGATTACACGAGGCATGTGTAAGATGTAAATAGATGAGGGAGAACTATTGAGGGATAATGAAGCTCTTTGGACCGATTGTACTGGCCGTATTTTGGCAGGAGTGGCGACACGGGACTCGGGAGAGATGACACGTGCCCCAGTCGAACGTTGGTGCCGGCGGTTCATAGTCAGAAAGGTGAGAGGAAAAAAAGGAATACTTGAATCCGGCGGCCCCGGTGCTTGTTTGCGCGCGCACGTCCAGTCACACGTCTCAAGCAAATGCCCAAGGTTCGTGCTCTGTCTCATTATATCCCGATTGAAAACCCAAAATTATATAGGGACCAGAGCCTCCCTGTCAAGCTGAAGGTAAGTTGTGGTGTTACCATCGTAATTCCCGGATTGATCTCGTTTCACATACTTTTCCAGCATGCGCTCTCCAGACGTGCTTGTCCAAAAATACATACTCTCCAGAAAAGTGCGCAGAGAATATGCGTAATCTATACAAATGCTGTCAGGACCTGTACGACGTGACGGAGGACAGAGGCGACTCGTCTGCCTGTCCTATGCCGGGCGTGGTGCGCCGGTGGCTAAATGCGCACCCTGGACCCGAGTAGTGAGATACATGATACCATTGTTGCGACGTTAACACTGTACAGTTGTCTATCAACCGGTATCGAGAGGTGGATGGTACATTATCACGCGTGCTACTACGCCCACATCGCCTTGAACTTGACGTTAAACTCGTTGGTAATTTTGTTGACAATCTCGTAAACCCTCCAGTCCCTGTCGGGTACGCCTCGCGGTCTCTTGAAAGCAGCCGGATCGCGATCTGCCTCGCCTCCTTCGCCGTCGCTACCACCTGCTTCCTCTTCCTCCCCCCGCCCGGTTGGGTCGAGAGAATGATACCCGCTGTCCCCTGCATCCACTGTGTCGTCATCCCGTTCCGCAGCCCGGACTAGTACAGAGTCCCTCGACGTCTTCAGCAGCAGATTTTCGAGATCGCCTCGGATGGTGTCCAAGACGAGCTGGAACGTCTCGAGGTCGTACCACACATCGCCGCGGCGGATTCCATTCATGTTCACGAGCGCGTCCACCTGTCCATGCACGAAGAAGTCATACAAGTAGGCGTTGAGGGGCAGCTCGGGATCGAGGATGCTCTCGACGGTCGGGATTGAGTGCTCGTTAAGGTGGACCCCGCGCCGTACGGTGCGCACGAGCTCTCCAACACCGCCAAAGGCGTCGCCGTGGCCCGACGTAGCGACGAACAGCGACCGCGCTTTGGGTCGTACCGCCGTCTGGGAAAGGTGAGCGAACAGGGCCGTCTGAGGGCACGTCGACATGTCAGAGGGTCCGAAGGTTATTCCGCTAAGCGGTAGCCGATCGTCGGGCCCCAGTTCATTTGCGTGCTGCGACGAGAATGCCAGCGCGTATGCGCTGAAAATTCCCAGAGTTTCCTTTTGATGTCCGATGAGGAATGCTCGGGCTTCTGGGTGTAGAGGTGGCAACACTACGCGGGAAGGACCCTTTTGTATGAGGTCGCGGACGTTGCTGGCGCTCGCATAAACCTGAGGCAGATACTTGCGACCAAAGATGTGGCACAGGAGGACCACGAGATCTCGCTCTGCCTGAATGGTGTCTGGTTGGGAGCAAATGCCGTGGATAACGCCACTCTGAAGAAGTGCGGTTGTGGCGAGGTTGCCTGGCTCCGTGTAATAGAGATGGGCGGCTATCCCAAACAGATTGATGGGTTTTCCCGCTTGATCCAGAAGATGGGCGCGACGCAGGTAATCAATGCTAAACCGGAGGTGATGCAGAAGCTGGCTTTTCCCAACATCGGAGCCGAAACTGATGTGAGGAAGCCGAAGGATGCTACGGATCGCATCGACAGCGTAGGGAGCATAGTTCGAACCATCCAAGAGGTCGAACAAACGCAACACCATGGTCGACGAAAGTGGGAAAGTTCCAGTCAGACGCGGCAGCCTTGAGAGAAGGATTCGGTAGATGCGGTCCAACGGAATTCCATAGAAGATCACTCGACCCAGCAGGTCAAATCCACGACGACCAGCTCGTCCAGCACATTGACGGAACTGTGCATTGGGTGAGACTTGGCACTGCCACGCGAGCAGAGGACTAACCGTGAGCGCCGTTAAAAATGGAGAATCCCCGCAAAAAACAGACGCCTTTGTTGGCGCGTTTATCCCCAGTGCCAGTGTACCTACGATGCATGAACAGATCATCGCCTCGCCACGTCTTACTCAACGTGCAAACATACCTGTCGCGATGACTACTCGAAGGAAGCCAACACGAAAAAGCCTGATGGTCTGTCAACATCTTAGTCGACAAGCAAAAGAAGATGCACACCTCTCTACAAGAACACGATAGGCCTTGTTCAAACCACTATGGTGAACGGCAACCCCTCGCCTTAAAGCCCTGACGAGGGACTCGGGAGTTGAGGACCAACGACTCAGTGAGGTGATGTCCTCGAGAAGCTCCTCCTTCGGGTATGCGGACGTACCAGCAAAGGAGAACTGCGGGGAAGGGTCCCCTGGATCGAAATAGCTTTCCCATGTAAGTTCCTCGCTCTGTTGACGGCCATCGTCACGGTCATCTTGGTTCTTCTTTCGGGCGGATGCCTTTTGCGCGGCCCGTTGCTTATCCTTCTGACGCGCTTGCCAGGCCTTCCACTGGCTTACCTTATGCTTCCACTCAGGGCTCTGATCCCTCCAGACTTCTTCAGCCCTTTCGAGAGTGTCCAAAACTCGTTCAGCCATCGACTCACATTCGTGGCGATCGAAATTGAACAGAAGCGCAGGCTAAGCTGGGTGTCATTCCTAGCTACAAGGTGAGTAGTAGTTCGCAAGCCGTACCAGGGAGTTTTCTGCCTTCAGGTCAGAAAGTAGGTGGATGAGACCAGACATGAATCCAGAATGATTAGGCGGTGTGTTGAGTCGTGCTTTGGAAGTTTGCATAATGACAGGGTCTTGGATATGTCGAACTACTCGCTGCAGGGGAGAGGAAAGGTCCAGGGCATCAGGTTCTACAACCAAGCGCGCCAGGATATTCTTGATCTCGGTCTCATAACCCAGCACGTCCTTTTGTCTAATGAACTTGTTACCTGAAAAGAAGGCAGTAGGGTCAAGTCTCTCCGCATAGGCATCGCCTTGACCACCCTTCAAGACCTTGTGGAGGCGGAGTAAATCTGGGGCTTCCAGAGAGAGATCCGGTGGCATCGTCCCTCCAAAAGATAACGTGGAAACGGGATGAATAAAGCGCATCATTTCGGTAGGCGGACTGCCACCATCCAATCCGAGGAACGGCTCATCTTTCCGGAGTAACTGCGGGAAATACGCGAACTTCCTAAGGTGCGAATAGCGATGAGGATGGTAAATGAATTTGTGCACGAAACCCTTGGATCTCTGGACGCTCTCTAGCCACGCATTGAACTTCTCTGGCTCACCGATTGTCGCAGAGAGCCCACTGAAGGTCAAGTAGTATCAGAAATCGCGCATCGTGTGAGTTCGGCGAACTACGTACATGATGGGACAAGGCGCCAGCAGAATAATTTGCTCCCAAACCGTTCCGCCTTCGTGCTGGCCGATGGTGTGTATCTCGTCCAGTATTATCCTTTGTTCTCTTATGGTAAGCACAAGCAGAGGCGACGAGCGACGGAGGCTTACCGCCTAATTCGAGGGGTCCACGTTCTCGCCAGGGGTGGGGAAAGGAGCATAATCCCCAACATCTCTGGCACCGTCACAAGGATTTGGCATTTTTGAGAGTCATGCACACGAAAGTCTCTGGTGTGTATAGCCCAACATGTACCTGTGACTGACTGTGAGGCCTTCTTCAAGCACGTCGGGGTCTACTCACGTCCGTCAACTTCCTTGCGGAAACGTGCGTATACTTCTGCAGCGACTTGATTCACAAGGGCCTTCGTAGGGGCCACGTAGACAATAATCCCATCATCGGATTCACGAAGGATCTTCTCCATCGCATAGAAAGATATGAAGGTTTTTCCGGCACTCGTTGGCGCTGTGATTCTTGTCGATTAAAATGCGATAATAATAATAATGACAATAATAATGAAAGGCGTTAATCGCGGACCGCTCACCTACAACCAACAATGAACTCTTCGGCTGATCAAGACAGTCAAGAACTTCGCGCTGCCACGCATCTGGCTGGAACCCAACCCGAGGATCAGGCGCGCTGTCCATGCTGCGATCCATGTACTCCCCGAAAACCCTCAGTTGCCAGATCACCGGGTCTTCTTTAATTGCCATGAACTTGTAGACGGGCTTGTGGCTCTTGGATTTCAACAGCTTGACGAAGCTGAATGCTAGATCACGATCAGGCTGCAACCGGTGAGATGCGTCGTCTTCCAACGGGGAAATGTAGTCCGCGAACCCCAAAGCAGCCATGATACTAGCCAGCACGCCCAACGTTGTTTCTGTCAGGAAGTCATGTGTGTATAGCTCCTTCACCGGACGCATGACGGACACTGTGTAACGATCGTGAACAGCTGGGGCATCCGGTTCGGGTTCAGATATCCATTGTTGGATGGTGAGGTGAAGGTTATAGAGCCGGACTTCGACATTTAGCCATCCTGTATCCGTCCTGGGATTTCGAAGTAGGCCATGGAGGGCGGATATCTTGAGGTCACGTGACGCCATCTTTTCCACCTGGCGAAGCTGTTCGACCCACCACTCCTGAGACGAACCGTCTTCTTTGACTTTCTTCTCGCGAGCGTGCTCTTGCCGGATGCGATCCCGGGCAGAAAGTGCGTTGGGCTTTCCCTTGCTTTGGTGCGTCGCAAGTCCTTTTTTGTCCTCCTGTGATGTGCGTCAGTTTACCTGGAGTGTACAGTACTTACATAATTGGCCGTACCTTTTTGCCTCGCTTTGGCCCGCCAAGCGAGGGATCATCGACGATTTCTGAAACTTTACGCCCAGTGGAGGGAATCAAAATTTGTTGCAACGCCTTCCCCGAGGCGCCGGTCAGGGTCGTAGCAAGACGTTGCATCTGCGACATGAAGCGCTGATCGCGTCGCAGTTGTTTTTTGCGTGCGCGTTCGCCAATATTCGCGGCTTCCCCTCCCTGGTGTTTAGGGAGGATGGTGCGATGGTTCGCGTGCCAGTGTTTTGTATCGGAAAATGGAATGTCCTGACTGAATTCCAATCGCGGGGAAGATAAAGCCTGGCCCTGGTCTGCGACGGTGACGCGGACGGCCGCAAGTTCGTCATTAAAGACCTCGTTGTGAAACGGAAGGAGCGTGAACGACGTATCCTCTTCATCCGAGGCTGCGGACGATGACTCGGATTCGGAATTCTCATGGGTTGGACGGTACGCCAAAAGTTTCGAAAGGTCAGGCGGTGGTGCATTTGTAGATTTCCATACTGTCTCGAGTTGAGAGGAAATCTCTGGCCCTACAAGTGCCTCGAGTGCGTGTGTTGGGAGGTGGTCACCACTTGTGGCACAGTGAAGAATGGCAACGAATATCCTGCCGTCAATATCCACGAAATGGTTGGACTTTAGAACAAAGGCGGCGATGACGGAATAAAGGTCCGGCAGGAATGTCTGAATAAGTACAGTTTCGATGTCATCGTTTATGGTCTCCAGCTGCCGAGCCCTCTCAGAAACCGGAAGGGTCTGGAGAACCATGATGTGCAAGAAAAAGAGCGATGTGAGTTCCCAAAACAAGTGGGTGCGTTCATTATAGTGTAGGACGAGATGGTCGAGAACTGTTTTGAGGAAAATATCCAGGTCATTCGAGCCAGGTGGTGAGACACGTAGAGGCGCAAGAGGCACCCGCGGAAACTGATGTTTCCATTTTTCGTCGAGTTTGGTAGCGCCAACTTGCACTGCGCTCCAAAGAGCGGGTGGCAAGGACTCGCGAGTCTCCAGTCCAAACCGCCCCTCAAACACAAAAGAAAATATCTGTGCCCGTCCCTACAGATCAGGCAGTCACGAGACGTGAACAGGAACGCACCTTGGAGTCACGGAACTCTGCTCCGTGCAGCAGCGTGACAGCTATGCCTGAAGTAAGAAGACAAAAAATGAAATTGCGCTGGATGAGAACGTGTGTTGCCACGTCATGATCATCTTCAGCAGGAGTTCCGCCGTCGTTAAGCATGACAAACATTGGCTTGTGGTTTCGTCAAAAGCCCTCTCGGTTTCGCGTACGAACCTGATGACGTACTTTTGTCCGTTGCTGGTAGACTATCCAAGCAGGGTCCCCCAGACTCGAGAAGGCGTATATATCCAGGCCCATCCGTGGGGCATGCTCGGCGAGATGTCTGAAAAGAAGTGCTCGGGCCAGTGAGCGAGACGATACCAGAAAGTCGGTATCTCCTTTTAGAGTGAGGTAGCGGGTATCTGGACGAGACAAGATCAGTAAAAAGCCTCCAAGAGACAACTGTGAACTCGCCTTCCCAGAAGACTATATCGAAGACGGCGGATCTCTTGAGCATGTCGCTCAAGAGTCGTTCCAATGAGTTGATCGCGTGCAGAGTCTGGAAGCTTGGATCTATGAACCATCAACACCGGGGCTGGCACACGCGTTTCACAAGTCGCACTCACCCCCAGGGCGTGCAAGCGCCAGTAGAGGATCATCGAGAATCTGTTGGAGTAGCGACTCACCTCGGTGCAAAAGGTATGTCAGCAAACCACTGTCCACGGCGAGAAAAGTGCCCATTACCATCAAGAACAAATCTTTCGTTGCCAGCATAGTCACCGATCAAGTCCATCCAACGGGCTTTCTTTCCTGTGATCTTCTTGTACCATTTGTCGTCAATGTATTTTAGTGCCTGGACAGCGTTCATCCCGACAGGTGCATCGCCGCTACCTAAAGCGGCTAGCGCGCTTAAGTCGTCGAGTATAAGGTCATTCACATTCAAGTCCACGTTCTGCCGCATGACGGCGATTTTCTCTTGAGCAGCCTATACAAAAAATTATCAACCACAAGTGTCTCATGGTTTTGGTAGAGACCTACAGGTTCATGAACTTGAGCAATCATCGTAGGAGCAGCAATGGCATTACGAGGAATCCATTTACGTTCACGGAGATCGATAACGTCCTGGGTGGGCGTATCAACCAATGTATATTCGCGGCACAAGCGAAAGGAACACAAACCTGGAGCACAAACACCATTCGCGCATTGGCGCTTTTGTTCTCCGTCAATCCTCGCATGCGCGAGAAGTATACGTCGAGGTGCGCTCGGGCTTTGGGTGTATCAAGCAGGCTACCAACTGTAGTCAGGAGCTTGCACAAGCTCTCTATTTCCTCTTCCTCGGGGTTTTCTACGTTT
Organism: Lactarius pseudohatsudake; assembly: GCA_021525015.1. NCBI lineage: Eukaryota > Fungi > Basidiomycota > Agaricomycetes > Russulales > Russulaceae > Lactarius > Lactarius pseudohatsudake. The sequence continues at coordinate 18,135 of JAKELH010000793.1, read as the reverse complement.
CCAAGGAGTTTCTTAATGCACTCGTGCATGATACGCTCCGTCAGCATCTGCAGCTTGAAGAGCTCTCCGATGAAACGGACGAGGCCCAATCCGCGACGTCTTGCCAGTACCTTGGCCGCAGCAGAATAGTCGTCCGAGTACAATTCAGACTCATCGCCTCCCTTGGTTATCTCACCGGCTTTCTTGGTGCCTTGGACCTGCGCCGCGGCGACCCAACCACGCTCGAAGTCCTCCTGACAGCGATTGAGCAAGTACTTTCTGAACAAATTACCGCCTGCGAATGGCTTGCCCTCTGAATCCTTGATACCGTCATCCTGAACCTTTGGGCTAATTTGTTCCATCATCTTGCGACATAGACGTGCATATATCTCGGAAAACATCTCTTCATCGGTCGCCTTCTCGAAAACAAGCTTGATGACTTGGATAAGCGTGCGACCGTCCTTTTCCTTCTCTGACTTGTTCCCCCATGCGATGATCTCATCTGAGATAGAGTCGAAGCGCTCTATGGTGAGCTCATTCAGCAGTGCCTTGACTTTGCGCTCAACGACTATGGGTGATTCGCCGCTGAGACCAAAGCCGCTATGATGCGTGCTCGTACTCTGGGGCGTCGAGGACATGTTCGGGCTTGACGCTGTTCGTGACATGGGCTCGTCGTAGGTGTCAAGTCACTAGTCACTGCGCAGATAATCAAACCCAATCTAAATGAGAACACGTGATTAGTTACTGGGTTAGGAATTACAGTACTGGTATTTGATGTACCTAAATGGGACCCGGCTAGTGGGTGCACGTGCCATCTCTTCCTGTACCACTACTCCGTCAGTCCTGCCACAATACGGCCAGCTCATCGGTCCAAAGAGTAGTTCTCCCTCATCTATCCACATCTTACACGCATGCCTCGCATACTCGACGACCCAACTCAGACCGTTTGTCCGAATTTTGAAGGTCTCGAGTGGGAATTCATACGGCGATGCGTTTTCACTCACTCTGGGAATATTCCCCTCAGAGCGGAGGAGGCCGCCCGTCAGTTGAGAGAACTATGGACCAGGGGCTATGACGCTAGTGTCGCTACTTGGAATGCACAACTCGAGCAAGACCGGGCAGAGAAGGACAAGCGGGACAGGCAGGCCTGCGACTTGAAAGAGGTCCGACGCGCGCAACTCGAAGAGGAACAGCGCAGAGAGGCCGAAAAGAAAAAACCAAAGCTCAACCCATTCGACCCTAACCGTCGCATCGGTGACTGGATCGTACCGCGGCCGGCCTCATATGCCCTGGATAAAATAGATAATCTCGAGTACGTCGAGCTTGACTACTTCACAGATCTGAGGCCATCAAAGAATATTCGAAATGATGAAGACTTGAGCTGGATGGAAATGCTGGAGGCCAAGACTGTGATGCTTTACTTCATGGCAAAGTCCAGATTCTGGCCCACGGCTCACTCCGAGTCCCTGAAAGCTTTCTTTGTCGCACTTGAGCGGCATCCCGGGAGGTCTCAGATGAACGTAAAAGAGGCCCTAGTGGTTTATCAAAGTCGCGTCAGACGCAAATGGTTCGACGCCCTCGCGCGTAACGAGAGCTTCAACATCGGGCTCATCGACGACGACCTCGTTCGGACTATACTTGGCGAGGTCAACGCCAGGATCTGGGAGAGAAAATTTGACCAGGTACGCACCCACGTGGCCCAGATCCCAGACTCGAGCTAACTTGGCTTCTCCCCTCGCCCTCTTCGCCATCGCGTGACCCAACTCTTGCTATTTCCGCCTCATTCGCGCGCACCTATCCGTCAATGCTCCAGATTCGAAGAGCTCAAGCGGCCTTCGAGGTCTCCTCGACTCGGCTCTCGTCCAAGCGTCTCCACAGGTGGGACTACGAGCCTCCCAACCGCTCCCGCTCGCCTTCACCCCGGGCCGGGCCTTCGAGAAAACGCCTCCGATCGCGTTAGCCCCGGCATAGTCACGGCGCGCAGTTCAGTCATACCCTACCACACGAAACTTAGTCGTGCACAACACTCCGCTTCGGCCGTGGGCAGGAAGTGTGCAAAAGGGTTGCTAATGTCGCTAGCTACAGTTGTAGTCGCGGCCGATCTTTGATCCATTTTACCAAATAGGGTTTGGAGCCCAGTTCAATCAAACTTGTGGAGTGTCATCGATCACCCGGTTTCTCGCTGCATCGCCTTGTTGGACTGACACTTACAGCTTTGACTCCTGCCCACGACGTCCGAGCCCCCAACCAAGCCTGCAAGCCGCGGCTTCCAGCCATTTCCAATATCAGTCCGGAACCCCTAGTTGTGCAGCTGCTACTACTGTAGTACAAGTACTCGCGTTGTTGAATGGCATTTGCCCTCAAGGGACGGTCATGGTAGGACATGTTAGGACATGTTGCGATTGAGTGATCGGCCCAAGTTGGTTGTCAGTGGCGTCATGTGACGTGAGTCTGGCATATCTAGATGTCTGAGATGTCCGAGTCGAGCGGATGGTGGCGAGTGGGTGGCGGATGGTGGCTAGTGGTGTATGATAGACATGCCCCTTCTTCTCTTTCTCTTTTCTCTTCACACTCTTTTCGCCTCCGGCATGGCAGAGAAATATCAAGATATTCTCTCCACCCTCGGTCGTTCTTCGTCATTCTCAGAAAGCAACGAGAGGGTAATATCTACTATACTCGTCTGGCTGCGGAATCCCTAATCGTCGTCGAAGGCATTACTGGAGCCTTTCACATACATAACTTCAACTCCGGGAAAGGATTTCAGAGGAGGAATGATGCAAGCTTTCAATACCTGGCTTCAAGTTCCCGAAGCCACATTGCGAATCATAGGCAATGTGATCTCAATGTTGCACAATGCCAGTCTCCTGCATGTCTTTGGTTTTCCTTTGACCTTCGTTTTTTCTCCTGACTGTCCCATCGCAGAATCGATGATATAGAGGACAACTCGCAGCTCCGTCGTGGACGGCCAGGTACGTCGGGTACCGTGGGATCATTCTGCGATTCGACGCTGACGCCGTGTAACCTTTTTTGGAACAGTTGCGCACAAGATTTACGGCGTTCCGCAAACCATTAACTCTGCTAATTACGTGTACTTCCGAGCATTTCAAGAAATCCTCGCTCTGAAAGCGCAAGGAGCGCCCGAGACCAATGACGCTCGAGGCAGATTATACTCCGAGGGTGACGTGGATCAGATCGTAACTGGTCAATGCGGATGTTTGGATCCTTGCGCTTGGCGTTGACCCCGAGGAATTCACATTCACAGCCGAACTCCTCAATCTCCACCGTGGACAAGGTCTGGACCTACTCTGGCGGGACTCATTACGATGCCCGACAGAGGAAGAATACATCTCAATGGTCAATGATAGTTGAGCATCGAAGGAACGTATTCTGATTTGCAGGTCCTGACAAGTTTTGACAGAGACCGGTGGCTTGCTTCGCGTAGCCGTCAAGCTTATGATGGCATGTGCGAGCCAGAACGCGAATGTGTCCGTTGCCCCACATCCTATTACGTGTGATAAGCGTTGAATCAACTTTAGGGATTATGTTCCTCTGGTCAATTTAATTGGGATTTACTTTCAGATCAGGGATGACTACATGAACCTTCAGAATAACGAGGTTCGGTTCTATCGCGACGGCTAGCTACCAGTCTTACTTATCCTCCCTAGTACGCCACGAACAAAGGTTTCGCGGAAGACCTTTCAGAGGGGAAGTTTTCCTTTCCCATAGTACACGGTATCCACGCAGACACCACAAACAGGCAACTACTCAGTGCGGTGCCTTTCCTTACTCAATGCTCTGGTATGACTGACGGGATGTGATGTAGATGTTCTCCAAAAGAGACCGGAGTCGCCGACATTAAAACACCACGCTATATCTTACCTACGCGATCATTCGAAGTCGTTTGAGTACACTCGCGAGGTCTTACGAACCCTGGAAAAACAGGTCGTGGACGAGATAGAACGGCTTGGTGGAAATTCCATGTTACTAAATGTTTTACAAGCACTCCAGATCTAGCTACCTTTCTACTCTGTGGCGCAAGTAAAACGGGCTTTTTTCTTTGTATCTTCTCTCACAACTGCACAGTGCTATGGGGAGGGGATATCTATGAACCGAATAAATTCTCGTCCAGTTTTCGCAGAAGTTCCTTTGCCTCGCGCGCTGGGCGTGCTATGTTGGGCTTTTCGGTCCCAATACTCTCCTGGATTTTCTGAGCGATGCTAGAGAGGATGGAGCGGAAAGGTTTCGGGACGACGGCCGCCGGGGTGTCATCTTCGGTGCTCAGGAACGCTATGATTGAATACGAAGAAAGCACGCTCGGGGGAGTCCCGGCAATAAGGTGTACCCTTGTATACACTATCAGCTAGCGGACGAAGCGCTAAGATGGAAACGATACGTGCCTGACAAGGGGATCGACGAGATTGTCGTATATGGAAAGAGCTGCGAACACGGCCGCAATGGACTGCAAGTAGTATTCTGGAATACGGAATAAGCATGGAAGTTTTCGTGCAAACTCAAAAGTGATTGACCGTCATGGATTTCTTTGAACGCGTCTGACACGAGCTCCAATGAAGCCTCTCGCGTCTTCTCACCGACGTTCGCCGAAGCGTTTTTGATCACATAAGACAGCGCGAGGACCAAGCTGCCGGCGACAGCGTCGCCGTTCGACCTCGCGCCGGCTATGAGTTCCGTCACAACAGGGTCGACCCGCGGTTGATGTTTCATGAGCTCTCCAAGCGCTTGAGCTGCCTTGGTGCGAACTACCACACTAGCAGGGTCGCTCGCACTCTTGATGAACGTGCGCTGGAGCTGCGGGAAGAACGGCTTCACGAAGGCGGGAATGCGCACGAGCATCGTTTGCATCGCGCTGAGAAGCGCCGTCTTGACCGCAGGAGGAAACGTCCCGGCCTGCGTCGCGACGCGGATGAGCGGTCCGGTGAACGGCACGACGAACGGCTTGATCGCAGCTTCTGCCGTGCGTTCAACGAGGTCACTGATGGCGTACGCTGCATTCTCGCGTTGCTCGTTGCTGCCTGTTGTGAGGCCAGAGATGATGATGGGCACGAACGCGGAGACGCCACTTGGCAAGCCAAACCCGGGTACTGGGACCCCCGGGACCCCTGTACTCTCGATCGTTCGGCGCAGCGGAACGACCAGGGCGTCGAGGTCGTCTTTTGGAATTGATTTTACGAACGTATCAAAGGCCTCCGACGCTGCTGAATAAACAGCGTTGACAGAGTCATCCAAGGAAGAAACCAGCTGTCGTGTCCAGTCGACACGGTATATCGACGCGTCGAGTTCTGACACCTCACAGAAAGTCCTGAATAGGTTGCAACCGCTCACACGTCGGCTGGGAGCTTCGTTCTTGACCCTGCCAACGTCCGCGATTAGAATATATATTTCAAGTACAGAAGAGGGATTACCATCCGAGAAGCAGTAGCATGAGCGAGTTCAAACCCTCTGCGTCAGTGATAGAACTTAGCAGGGCCACAATAGCTTCGTCGACAGCAATCCGGAGCTCTTCGTCCACAGAGCCGTTCGTTGACGATTCCGTGACTTTGACAAGTGCGGTGAGGACGACGGTCAATCGTTTGCTCAGGGCGTTGCCAGCTACAGTCACCAAGGATGCCAAAGCCCTTGCGTTAAAGGCTGTCATCGGAGTAGCAACAAGTGTCGGTATCAAAACAGGGAAAACGGTGTTCGCTCGGACCTGTGTGACTTAGATATGTGTCACGTCTGAGCAGAGGGGTAACTCACGTGCATCACCTCCCTCAACGCCTGTAATGCTGTGCCAGAAGTTTCACCGGGCTGTTGTAAAGCCTCCAGTAAGGTGGGGATAACTTGGTCGATGGCTTTAGCACCCAAGCGCTCTTGCAAGACGTCAAACGCCTGTGCGGCAGCAGCGCGGACGTTCTCTTCGTCATCTACGAGCGAGGCTCTGATCACAACGATAATACCGTCTTCATGGCCTTCTCGCTGGGTGTCTGTGGAGTTCGTCCTGAAAGCGCAGTTAGTTGGTGCAAAAGTTGGGAGAGTAGATGAGTTTACATCAGTTCACTCAAAAGCAGACAGGCAGCTTCTCGAGTTTGTGAATCTGGGGACGATGACTTGTTTCGAATAATGTTGACCATCTCGCCCAGAAGGCGCTCGCCAAACTTCTTGCACAGTTCTGCCGTAGTACGGACTCCGGTCTTAGAGGATCGTCAGTTAGTATGAACAGTAATATGGTATATGGTAGGACCTCTTGTTGCTCAGCTTCATCCGCGGACAGCAGAGACATGAGCTGATAGACAAGTTCCGGCAAAATCTCCCTGACTGTATATCGTCAACTACCATAGGGAGCCAGCCAAAAAGAATTGCGTACCCGTCTTTGGCGTGTTATGCACCAACACTTTCCAAATCTGAATCGAGGACTGCCGGACAGTATGTACAGGGTCCTGTCGAGCGAGATAAAGGGCCGATAGTATACGATCCCGACGATCAGCGCCAAGGACCTCTGTGAGGGCCTTCCGGGAGGACTCCGCGACAGCCACCTCGGCACCCTCAGCATCGTCGTCCATTTCCGGCTTGCTTGTGATGCCAGAAACCTTGAAAAGGAGTTCTCCGACAAGGGTGATAGACGATTGCTGATGAAATGTGAGAAATGAGAGTGTAAAAAAACAAGTTCACACACCCTAATGCGCCATGCGGGATCGAACATACCACGCTCAAGCTCGGGAAGGAGGAGGTCGATGGCCTTGCTCGAGTAGTTTGTAATGACCATCCTTCCGGCACGCATTGCCGCCTCGCGAACATAGTCTTCTGTGTCAGAAAGTCCTTTGAGAATCGGTACGATGATCTTGGGCAGGTGGGGCTGGAAACGGGTTCCAAACGTAGCGGGTAAGAACACTAATAAGGACATGAAGCCTTCCCTGATGGTGCTTCGCGGAGATTGTGCATTCGAGATGATGTCGGGGAGCAGGCCCTCGAGCCTCTCCATCCCAAGACTAGAAAGCACTTCGCTAAGACCCTGCGCCGCTCCTTGGCGGTCAACACCCGACGTGTCTGTCTTCAGAGTCCTGATGAGACTGGGCACAAGATCTGGGAAGTTGACTTCTCCCAAACGCTCCACCAAAGTGCCGAGCGTTTTGGCCGCCGTGGCACGGGCTTCTGGAACTGGATCAACCAGGACGACATGTACCATGGGCAGAAGCGTCGGCAGATACGGGACGAAATCCTTGGAGTCTGTCAAGGATGCAAGGTTACCCACGATCTGCGCGGCCTTCTTCTTGGTGTCGGCACTGCGTTCCTTCAGGCCTCGTTCCAAAATGGGAATGACCTGAAGAGTAAAATAAGCAGTTGCCGAATGTCAACGCTCTATACTCACTAAGGCAAGAGATGAGTGATCAATATAATGCACAAACGACGTCTTGAGGAGGGCGGATAGTGCATTGGGAGTTTTGGCAGGGTCGACCATAGCTTTCAAGAAGATGGGTACAAGTGCCTGGACCTCGGGGTTACTAATTACCTCACCGAACTGCTTCAGACTCTTGTTTGCGCCGGCCCGTACTTGGGCATGCGAGTCCGTTAGGACGTCAGTCAAACGAGGGATGATAACAGGGAGGGATTGGGATAGCTGACGAGGGGCGCAGTACGCCATCATCCCCATCAGTTCTATGGAGCCCTTCTTTGTACGCCATTGTCTTTCATCTAGGCCCGACAAGAGGGATGGTAGGATAAGCTTTACTCCATAGCCCGACATGTTTCTCATAATGACACGGGCGGCATCCGTGGCAGATTCTCGAACGTCGGGAGTAGAATCTCCGAAGGCCGACAGGAGTAACGGGAGTGCGTGGATAGCATAAGGTTCGAACAGCCGGCCGAGGGAACTTGAGAGTGTTTCTAAAGCGAACATTGCTCCTTGCCGGGATTCATATTGCTTTTTGTCCTCAGTGGCGTTTTTAAGTCGGCCAAATATGTCGAACTCCTTCATCGCGGAAATTCCGATGCCTTTGACGACACCGGTCAGACCATAGGCCGCTCCTCGTCTGGCGGCATACTTTGGAGTGGTGAAGAGCTCTTCGAGAAGCTGATTCGCCAATTGTGGGGCAGAAGACTGCGTTACCTTGACAAGAGGCGCTAGGCAATCTGCTACGGCATACTGCACCTGCTCAGACGGGGTTTTGAGGGCTTCTACCAGCCGCGCAAGGATTGTGGGCAAACGAGGATCGGATGAATCGAGATGACGGGCGACGCGGCCAAACAAGATCACCACCGCTTCCTGTATGAAGTCGGCGGCTTCTGTCGTCGGCGGTGGGCCCGCTAAGTGTTGTTCGAACATCGTGATAAGTTGTGCCAGGTGCCTTGATCCGTGAAACTCGATGACGGCAGAACCTGCGTCAAGCATGCCGCGTCGCACTTCAGCACTGAGATCACTGAGACCCCCCTCCCTAACGAGGAAGTCGAAGAACGGGATCGTCGCCTCCTCGCTGAAAGCAGGTGCTAGTTGTTGCAGCGTCTGCGCTACTGCGAGCCTTGCCTGCCAGGGATCTGTACGCCCGAGGGAACGCTCGTCGACAATACCCTAAATCGCAAGTTTACACTTATGATTTTGGCAAGGCAAAGTGAAAGCGTACAAATTGATCAAATTCTGGGGCAAGGATCTTTGCCTGCACGACTATAAGCATTTATTGGGAATAGAAGGGCGGTGCACGTTACCCTCTCGTGATAAAGGTGTAAGAGGGCACTTATTGTTTTGGTGATCGATGCGGGCCAGCGCTCAACGGCTTCTACAAACGAAGCAGCGGCGCTGGAACGGCCGTAGTCGCACTCATGCTCTACCAAATATCATGTCGGATCAGAGAGCGCAGGAGGTATTCAGAGAAGACTTGCCAAGGAATTTCAGTAAGGTGGGCGCATACGCTTCCGGAACGTCTAGACCGTTATCTTCCCAGATATGTCGTGCGAGGCGAGCGTTCTGCGCGTCATTATCATGACAGGCGACAAGTAGCTCGGGTGTCCAGTCAAATTCCGTCAGATCAAGAGGCTGTTCGAATTAGAATGGCAGCGAAAATCACATCGACAGAGGGAATTACCTGAAGTGCTTGCAGGCTGGCATTTCGAGCATACGCCTCCTGCACGAGAGTGCTATCGAGCAAGAGTGTAATTTCTTCGCTTGTGGCATTAAGGGAAATAGCCTGGCCAAGGTCTATAAGCCCCGAAGAACCTTCCTTACTTAATTTTGGTTGCGTGCGTATGGCGTGCAGCAATCCATGTAGGATTTGAGGTCGAGGGAAAGCCGTATCCGCACCTTGATGCAAGGGTTGGGGAAATAAAGAACGACGAGCGAGCGCAGGCAAAGGGACGTACATTCCCCAGAGTGGAATTTAATGATATCCAGAGACAGGGCGACCTGTTCCAATGGATCGTCTTCCTCACCCGGCAGAATTCCGCCTTTCTGAATCACTTGTTCGACCAATGGGAACGCATAGGAAAATGTAGCAGAATCTAGAGGCGTCTGTTCCGATAAGGAGCGCAGACGATACAGTACGCGAAGCACAAGTTCTGGAAATAATTTTAGACGCTTTGATCAATGGATATAAAGAACTGCGTACGGTTCACCGGCTCTGCCTGTAGTTCCTCGGGTACAACACCTAGCTCCAAGCTACGGAGCGTGGCGACACCAACCCATTTTCCAAAGGCCTCAAGCCGACTAGAACAACATCTTGACAAATCCTAAACGAGCGTTAATACAAGAATCCGGAATGTTGGCAACCCCATACCAAATACGTATTGAATGCCAATGATCCGACCAAGAGTGCGCCTTTATCAAGAGCGCCACTACTCAGAATGAGGGTGACTACTTGTGAGATATACGCTTGAAAACCTTCAATATTCCCGTATATAAGGTAGGAGATCATTTGCAAACTGCGATCCAAGTTTGCCTTGATCCTGTTAACGCGACTTCGGATCTTTGCCTCCTTCTCGATCTGAGCCTGCACCAAGCTCTGCTCTTGCTTAGATAGCGTAGGAGCGGCAGCGCTTTTCTTCTTTGCAAGCGACTGACGCACTTCCGCATCCCATTTAGCAAGGTCCGCGTCTTTTCCCTTGACCTGTGACCGATTGCTTTTGTTGGAAAGTACTGGTCCCACAAGATAAGTAAATTGGCTTGGAGAGGCTACTTGGGAACTCACCATCAACAAATGTTTGATCCTCTGGTGTGCTCCATACACCAAAGTCCAAATCGGTCAATGAGTTGATGTCCGCGTTAAGATCAGCGCGAAGCTGCTCCATGACGCGTGGAAGGACTGCATTCGGGGCGACGAAGGCAAGCGTTGTAATGGCGGAATAGCAAGCTTCAGCGTAGTCAGCAGAGTCTGTCTGGTTAAGAAATGAGCTCCGTGTAAAGAGGTAATGAATATTTGCCAATCACCCCGATTTCTTGTGATAAAGTAATAACGGTGTCCAAGAGATTGTCGAGCTGGTTTTCTATGACACTATGTGGGTCTAAATGTGCCTTCTGGCATAGCTCGATCCAGACTTGCCGCGAGTTCCCGCCTAGAAGGATCACCATAACCCGGATCGCTTAGGGTCTGCAAACATGATCACTTACAAATTTCGGGATGATGGGCAAGTACAATAGTCTCCGACAATAATTTTTCGCGAAGAGTGTGATCTTCCTCCCTCCCAAATGCTGCAGATGCTGAGAGAAACGCGAGAAGTCGCGGTTGCTTCCTTATGGCTGGCTTCTCGTTCTCTGTGGGAGTATTTTGGCTCTTTGGGATTGATGTTCGTCGGCGCGTTAAGTATGCTGTGAGGCCCGATCGCACAAGCTCATTCGCAGTCTTCGGCGCGACAGCACCGAGATGCTCCACTGATGCGATGACGCGTCTACGGAATTCAGGCACTTGGCTCTCGATCGCTAGGTGCAGGTACGCAGAACCTAGCTGCGTTCTGAGACGGACATGGGGCTCAATTAGCACGGAGCACACAGAAATGACGTAAATATACACGAACCGAAGTTGTTCGGCTTTCTCAAATTCCGAACTGAAAAATATGGCCGTGCTTTCCACTGCTCGGAGTAGCCAGGTTTCCTCTTCAACACCTGTCAATTTTTGGTATATCTTGTCCCACACAAGAAACGAGGGCCGCGAAGACGAAACAATAGCCTGAACAGTAGGGTTTCGCGGGATGGTATCTTCTAAGACAGCGTTAAACCAATGGGATCAGATTAAGGAGAAAGGAATGGACAAATGCGAAATACCAAATACTCCCGATCGGGAAAATGGGCCAAGCAGAACTGCAGCGGCAATATATCCTTCCGCTGGACCACTAGCGGCATTCAGTGGGTTCGCTGCCACGGACTTTAGGCTCGATTCGAAAGCAGGAAATACGGCGCGAGCAAATGCGACCGCATTGGTGGTACTCAGGCCGCCAAGAGCCCAGAACGTGTCGCCCGCAAGCGTGATAAAAGCACGCCGAATTGATGGCTTAGTGCTCTGCATCTCTGTCGTTAAGAGCTTTAAAACCCCATCTGGAAACGGGAGATCTTCTCGAAGGTAAAGGGCGAGATGATTCGTCAGGGAGGAGGCGAGAATCGGCAGGGCGGCCTCGTTGGTTTCCTTAGCGAGCAAAGAGGGAACGGATTTTACCATAAGGGAAGAGACTTGCGCCGATGGACTGAGAAAACTGAACATAGTGTACAAGACTTTGCGATCTGGGCCGATCGCCTTGCCTGCTTGAGCAAGTTTGAGTAATTCCTCGACAGCGGCTTCTTTACTTTCATCGGTAGACCTTTCGATGGTAACCTTGAAAAGAGAGACCGAGTTTGTGCGTATCTCTGGGTTTGCGGACTTGGCACAGCTAAGGACCAGCACCAATAGACGACGGAAGGTATCGAGATCGAGTAGACGGGGATACGCGAGGAAGAATTCACTCGCAACTTGTGCTTGTTAAGAAAGTTGTTGTTCGAAACACGTGATCAAATGCTTACCCGGCAAGGCGTACTCAGGAGAGCGGAGTAAAGCCTTCTCCATTGCGGGTAAAATTGTATCTTGGAGATCGGTGTCAGTAAATTTTTTGACGAATCCCGTGAAGGAGGTCTAGACAAGCGTTGAAATAATGTAAGTTGGATATTACATCGGGGAATTACCATAATGTGTGAAGGTACTGGCGTCCGAGCCATCAGCACTGAACTCGTATATAGAACCATGGTCGCTGTCTAGAAGGCCGTTAAACAAAAATTGATGGATTCCGACGACATTTACCTTGATTTCTTCGGAGATGATTGTTAGGTTTGTATTTCCAACACCCTTCAGATGTGTGACGACGTCTGCTGCCGTGCCGAGGAGAGGGATAGCAACGAGAGGAGACGAGAAAGTCTTAGATTGAGCTAGGAGGGTATTCATGAAGGGGGCGAGATGAGAAGGGGACTGAAAGAGGATTTAATGTTCTGTCCCAAAATTACAGATCCCGTATTTACCGACCGCAAGGCACGGCGTGTGCGAATAATTGCGCTTTTCTGCACTGATGACTTCGCGCGTGTCGAGGATTGCAGGAGGATATCCAAGAGTGGCGCCATAAAAGTGACAAGAGAGATCCACGAGACAGATGATGGGAAGTCGGGCGAGTGACGAAGCACAACGGCGTACAGACCACAGCACCAACATAGTAGCGAGAAGGCTTCCGTTGGCGCATATGAACTGAAAAGGTGGTAAATATCAGTGACGGTGGCTGTGAACGGAATATAAGATCACTTTGGGCGTCCCACGATCCGATCGACTTCATTCCCTATTCGAACCAAAATCCGTTCTGTTACTCCTTGCTTCTCCTCCCTTGTCTCCTCGCGCCGCACGAGTTCCTTCCCGACTTCCTCAGCTGCTTCACGCGAGGCGAGATCAACGTATCTAGGATATGTCTCGATCAAAAGCCCAAACACATCGAGAACTTGAGAGAGACTCAGATCTGGACAGCATAAGTGTGTTTATATAAAAAAGGTATACCCTCACTACATCGTCGGCTACGCACCCTCATTTTTCACGAGAGGTAACAGTTCTTCACGCAAGAAGGGGATCCGAACGCTGGTATGGCTCGTAAGGAGCTGCATGGACGCATACCGAAGAGCCTCTTTCCACTCTGCTGTAGCGCGCTCTCTGCGCCAGACAAAGTCGGTTTCATTTTCCTCAGGCATATCGTCAAGCACTTCAGCGGTCGATCGGATCCAAGACGCTATATCTGGCTGCCCAGGCGACACCCCGAGGCGAAACTCTTTCTCTTTAAGCTTTGAAAGTGTCTTGATTGGAGGCACTTTGGATCAAGAGGGTGAAAGACAGGTCTTGCTTGGCCAGACTCGAGAGGCGGCGGCCAGTGACTCGAGCTTCTCATTGCTGACACTGGTCTCCGTGACAAAGGTGACGACGTTACGCATATCACGTGACAAAGTCCCACTGTAATTTTCTTCTTGATTTTCTTGGTAATTTTCGTTCTGAAACTAGTGCCCAGAGTCGGGGATCCGCGGGACATTGATACTTGTTGGGATTGAGCCCGGAACGTTGCCGGAAACGGACAACCCCGGACAACCCGAGGCCAGACCACATAATTAGATAATCGTTAAATTACCGTAGAATAACTGGATAATCACCAGTACCTGCGGAGATAGGAGCATAAGCCCTACTCCATAACTCTCCATCTCATCTCTACCACAATCCTTGCATCCCTACTCGGGATATTCCCTCACTGAATCCTAACAGGTTATGGGCCCTGGCGAACAGCCAGATGAGCATACAACATCAAATATATTATTCCCCCCATATATGATACATCTACACTGAGCCCCTATCGCGCGAAACAAGCGATAACTACAAAACACTCCTCAGAGATTGGGACAGATGACATGAACATCCTGATCCCAACCAGTGGGAGCTCCCGAAGATCAGCGACCCGCTCGACCACACAAACTGCGCAGCAACAGTTTGGCGCGAGTGAAACGACACTTACTCCCCTATCTGAATCCTTCGAGACCATCGAATGTCGAGCGCAGCTGGCATAGCGCGGACCGGATGACTCGGGCATCCAGCACAAACTGGATGACATCGGCATCCTGAGAGTTCAAGGCGCGAGAAAGCGAGAGAAATATCAGCTACGCGCGAACAAGTCAGACGATGAAGATACGCACCATGATATACAGCGCACGACCGATAATACCTTGTCAAAGGGCACGGCGTGCACGCGGATAATGCCTGACAGCCAGCGTGAGCTGGCAAGGCATGAGAAACGCGCGGGAGAGTTAAACTCCGCGCTCGAAAATCGAACCCGATACTCGTCGAACCTGGAGATGACACAGGCGTCCTGTATCAGCTCGACGACACTGGCATCTCAGACGATGACCACTTACAGTATTACACCCACGACGCCGCGCACGACCGATCGCACCTTATAGAAGGGCACGGCGTGCAGATGAACGTCGCAGGCGAATCGAGCTCCTTGATGAGCATACATACCGACACGAGCCAGGCGTCACTAGACGACACTGGCATCCCCACGACATCACGCGCGACTGATAGCGCCTCATGAAAGGGCACAGCGTGCAGATGAAAGTCAAGCGGATGGAATACGAACATGTTAGTAAGCGCGAGACAGACGGCATAGGCTAGCGTCGCGCAGTGTAGAGAAGAAACTGGGAAATAACTTACCCAGTATGCCGGCGCGAGACAGACGCATCGCGTTGAGCAGTACATTCATGATCCCGAGCGCATGCACCACGCGAAAATCGTCCCTAGCGTGTGCGCGTGTATAACCCCTATTGTTCGGTGCGAGCGACGATAACATCAGTCGCGGACGGATCCGAGAGGGCGACGTACCGTGAACTGAATGTAGAGAGATGCCGCAGATACAGAAACGGCTTGATAAGTGGGATCGTCGCCGCCGGTGCCATGGACACCGAGATGAGCGATACAATCACCACGATTATAAACCTCAGACGCACCTTAAAAGGGGTGACGTGGCCAGACAAAACCCTGCCGCAGCCAGAGGCGTGAGACGGCGGAAAGTCGGCCAAAGTGAGCGACGTGCTACAGCCTACAGAGCACGCAGTCGCGAGAGCGGCTATCCCTATGTCCCCGTAATAGAGAGGATGTACGGGAATGTTGCGATTTGATAGAAAGGAGGATGTCCGCCGCCGCGAGATGTGCTACATCCATAGAGATGAGCGATACCACGGCGCGCAGAGACACGGTGAATGTGTTTGATGAGCATGTAATCCCAGCGTGAGACAGACGGCCATGAGCTGGCGTTGCGCTGTGAGACAAATGTTGATCGCGGACGAACCCAATACTAGGGAAACGTACCACGACCGAATGCCCATGCCAGGATACTGGCAATGTAGGCAATATGTATGCCACGCAGACGACTTGACGCAGTGATGGCTCGATAAACGCCGCACTGAAAACGTCTTGATCGACTTGCCGATTTGCGCGAGCACCTTAGGACGGGTCTACGCATACGCCGACTTGCGCAAGTAGCTTGCGGTGACAAGCGGATCCGAGTCCGATGGAGACTAGCCGCCGAAAAACGAGCGGCATAGCCCTTATCCCTATTCCTGCCATAATAAGTCAGCCACAGCGCCAAGATGCGTATGGTAAACGCACCGTAAAAGGTAGCAAGGCCCATATGAAGTCTTTGCCGTACGTGCCCAGAAGTGGGGTAATGAGACGGCAACGAACGAGGTCGAAAAAGTGGCGGCAGAATGAGAGTTGATGGCGCAAAAGGCAGACGCCGCGTAAGATGACGCTGTCGATGACGCCGCACAGGCGGGATGTGGGAAGTCGAACGCCGAATAACACGGCGAGACCATAACTGAAGATCCTGAGGGGGAGGAGAAGGAACTCCTCACACCCCAGAGATCGCGGCTGAAGAAGGAGTGGCCGCAGACGGAAGGAAAGGTGACGCTGCCGTTGATGACGAGCAGACAGGATATGCAGGAGATATCGAAATCGATCACGGTCGAACAGTACGGCCGGATCGGAGTCGCGAAATGAGACTGTTTAAAGAAGACGAAAAGTGAGTCATAATAAAAGAATAAAAAGCTTACCAGAGAAAACGACCAGGACATGAAACGCCCGATAACGAGGCGTAGGCCGTAAATGAACAGACTGTGGAGGAGGAGGTAACACCCCTCACATCCCAGCGAATGCGGTCGAAGATACGAACACAGACAACCCATGAGCATTGTCACGGAGTCTGTGAGCACGAAGTGACGTACCTAACGAGCCATTGAGCCGAATGGACGCACGGGCAGTGACAGCACTGACCCGATAGCGAGCACATGACTATTCTCCCGCGCACAGGCAAAGGCACAGCCAGACCTGATAGCGTAGAGGAAGAAGAATAAAGTGTGACTACGCACGGGCGGTAGCCAAGCAAACTGACCCCATGGTATTCTCCCGCGCACGGGCAAAGGCGAAGCCAGACCCGATAGCGTAGAGGAAGAATAATGTGATTCTCGCGCACGGGCGGTGTTGACAATCTGACCCGATCGCGTAGAGGAAGAGTACCTCCCACGAGGAGATGATTACATACCCGAGATAGTCGGGAACTGCGAAAACGGACCAAAAAAGGCCGTGAACGCAGGAAAATAATGATATACCTCCCATGGGGAGAAGATGACGCACCTAAAGAATGTGCACGGGCGGCGGCAGAGCCTGACCCGATAGCACAAAAGTTCTCCCACGTACGGGCAGGGACCCGATAGCGTTGAGGAAGAATTGTCGCGAAAAAGAAAGGCAGTGATATATACCTGAAAATAGTCAGGAGCATTGTCAGTAACAGAAGCGGAAAAACGGCCGTAAAGACGGACCTAAGACCGCAAAGTGGGACCTACCCTCCGATACTCTCTATCCCTAGACACCCCTCCAGAGGACTTCGTGGTCGCACCCGATGTGCCGCGCGAGGGGGAGATCGAAAGGGGAGCGCGCAGCCCTGGGCGCAAAGGTCATAGGCAAAGGCCAATAGAGCAAAGCCGATGACAAAGACGACACCGGGCATTGCGATAGCTCAAAGAGATAACCCGTAAAAAGAGCACGATGGACCGGGCGCAAAAGTCAAAGGCAAAGCCGACGGGCAAAGCTGATGACAAAGGCGACACCAGGCCATGTGATAGCTGCCTAAGCCAACGGGGAATAAAAAAGGAATAAATCGGAGAGGATAAAATATCATTTCCTAGGCCGTAAATCCCAAAGGCGTATGTTCCCATGTGCGCACATGGAGGACAACGTAAAGGGGAGCATCTGACGAGATGCGCGACACGAGCCCAATGGGCACACCCAAATAAAAAGGGGTAGTAATGTGTCTGCGGCAACAGGGAAGTGAAATGAGGGTCCAATATATTGATAACCGATCCGTTATACAGCGTGAGGGGGAGCGCAGACTCGGAGTCCACAGTCACGAAACATGGATCTGGAGCCAGCACGCTAAAAACGGAAATCGGGAAAATTAGAAAACTTCGCGCGCAAAGGTAGAGAAGGACTTGATGGTAGCTTTTTCCTTCCACCAGGAGGTTTTTTGATGCACCCATCACGTTCCTTCCACCAAGCGCTTTATTGAAACAACATGGTCTACCCTCAGTTTGAGGGGGAGTGTTGGGATTGAGCCCGGAACGTTGCCGGAAACGGACAACCCCGGACAACCCGAGGCCAGACCACATAATTAGATAATCGTTAAATTACCGTAGAATAACTGGATAATCACCAGTACCTGCGGAGATAGGAGCATAAGCCCTACTCCATAACTCTCCATCTCATCTCTACCACAATCCTTGCATCCCTACTCGGGATATTCCCTCACTGAATCCTAACAATACTTGATGCAAGTCTTGTCAGTTAAAAGATGGCACCCCTGATGATGTTATTTCCAAGGTTATTTCAGTATATCTCTGCTTTGTGCGTGATTCGCTACAACATCTTGCAAGCCATCTTGATGACAGTGCTATATCAGGATGAATCCAATGAACGGGAAGCTGAGGCCTTTGGGCTCCAGTATCAATATCATAAGTTACAAACACTGCATGCAAAGCAGAGTTTTCAGACCCTATAGGGTTTTCTATGGGTTTTATTCTTGGTTTTATTGGTCTGAAACCCTGTTTTGCACGCAGTGAAACGGAATGTCACTCTGCGCGCCCCGCGGGCT
>JAKELH010000792.1:0-28919 GCA_021525015.1 Lactarius pseudohatsudake | reverse complement strand
AGCACAGCACGTTCCTCGAAATCTCATTGTCGTGCTTGTACCTCCCAGACGTGATGTTGATAGCTTTTGATGACGACGTCACAAGCACGAGCAGTGTGAAGTTAATACGTCAAAGTTCGGCGCTAGACCTGGGAAAGGTGCAAGATGCGTACAAATCTACTCTACTGGCGCGTATGTGTCTACAACCGAGGTCACCAAGAAGGGACTGAAACGCCTAGTTCAGGTCATCCACGACGATATGTCGGTAACAGATGCATCTGCGGCATTGGACGCGCTCATGCTCTCGAAGCCCTTGTATTCCCCCTGGCAACTCATCTTCTTTGGGGGAATGGCGTCCGCGTCGATTGCAGCGTCTCGTTCAACGGCTCGCTTATCGACAGCCTTATCTCGTTCCCGCTTAGCGCGCTTCTCGTCGCCGTTCAGATCCTGCGGTGAGAAATGAACTGTACTCCAACGTGTTTGAGTGCGTAGCGTCCTCTCGTCGGTTCTTGAGCCGAGTGAAATGACTGCAATGCAGGATTACGATTGCAACACTCTTGAGCTTCCTTCCGGCGCCCTGGCCCATACTCATAAATTTTGTTATTCTGCTGTCGCGTCGTCCTCGGTTGTGCTCATTCTTCCCGTACGTCGTCATCCTGTACCTCTCGCTTTTGAACGTTTGGTAAACCCTTCCAAGGGCTTTATCGTTCTTTGCGGCTCGCTCGAGCTCTCTTCGCGCAACATTGTTTCCGGCGCCGTTCGCCTTTGCTATGCGCTTGTGTATTCGCTCTTCCTCGGCTTCGGCCTCGCAATTGGGGCTGAGGTCTACGAGAAAATGACTGGCCTTCCAATCTTTGCACCGGAGGATTATCAATGCGCGCAAAGCCATAGTAACGCACCTTGGTTCAGAAAGACACCTTCACACTACTGGGGTGAGCCATTCTTCGCTCCGAATTATTTTTCATGCAATTTGACAATCAACCAAGCATTCCTTACGGTACCCATGTTTGCACTGTTCCTAAGCTTACGGAACCAGGCGCCATGGTATCGAAAGGAGCTCGTGAGTCATGGAATGCATCCCTCTCGAGTTGAAAACGCTAAGCGAAAATCCAGGCTGTTCTCGTTGCAATTTCATGTGTCGGCTGGGTCACCAATCACTTTGTTAGCACTAGATTCCCGGGTCAGAGCGATATCAGCGCTGCGGTCGGGTACGTGCTCTTTTATCCTTTCGTCGGTGGGCTTCGTTGGTGACAGCTAGCGCAACAGCGCATTTGCCGTCGGCGCCGTTGCGAACATATATGGTCGTATCTTCAATGGCAATGCCTTTGTCGTCATGGTAACGCCATCTCCCGCCTTCCCTCCATCGACGCACTCACACTTTTGTACCACGGATAGATCACCGGCATACTGTTTCAGCTGCCGTCGGGCCTCGGAAATGGAGGGTTGTTGCATTTCGCGTCGCAGCAGGCTTCTGGGAACTCGACATCGTACCTGTCTGGGTTCCAAGTTGCCCTGCAGCTCATTTCTGTGTCCATCGGGCTCACGGTAGGGCTGGGCATCTCGTTGGTGCTCGTTTTCCCGATCCAGTCACGCAAGCGGAAGAGCGGCGTCTTCAGTCTGTGATTACTTCTCCTGCATGTATCCGTACCCCTCCCTCTATGATAGCCTTTCATCCGTTTATGGGCGGCGCAAACGGAGAACCTTGTTACAGGCTTCGACAACTTCGTGCGAGGTGCAGCCAGATAGATGGTCCGCGGTAATTGAATCGGTGAGCCTGAGCGTGTGCGCCAGACTCGTACCGGCTCCGGAAAGCCTGAGGCTGTTGCGATCTTCCGTCAGGCTTCACAACGACGGCGCTGTACCAGCAACTCGTAAGGTTGCCCGCAAAGGAACTAACCGGCGAGTCGGCTTTTGCCAGCACAATCCCGCCTCGGGATGTCCGAGTCGTGCCCGGTCGCGTCGCGATCGAGTTCAGGACGAACCGGATTCCCTTGCCCATTTAAAGACCACCACGCGTGTCGCGCCTGTCTCCTTCTGAGCCCTTTCAATCACCACACGCAACCCAGACCCGCCTCAGAGGCGACAGACAGGGCGATAGCTGGTTTTTCTCTGTGTGTCGGCGGCGGTCAATCTCGGTAGCACGCGGTCTACCCCCGGGGAAGGTGGAGCGAGGGGTGCATGCCCGGAGCCACTTTGGACGTTTCCGCACACATATATATGGCGGCGCAGAATCGAGGTCTTCAATCAGAGCCCCGCGGACGGTACGTACCGTTATGACTCGGATCCAAAAAAAAAAACCCGTTGTCAGGGACGAGACTGCGTCGCGCACACAACCACGCTAGCCTCGTAAGGCTTCCCCATTGCGTGGCTCCCTTGTGAATGCACCGCCACCCACCGGCTCGCATCACTTCTACGCGACCGGGTTTCGAGTTTATGCTGATCGGAAACGCCACTGTCTAGAACCTGACTGCGGGAACTGCGGGATGTGAGCTTATATAAATACACCACCGAGACGATGACTGCGCACCACCAGGACATCCCGTTCTCCCACTTTTTGACGATGTGCCCGCACCACGCCCCGGCATACTCCTGCGTTCACCTGTCTCTCGGATCTCAGGTTTCACGAGTCAACCTTATCCCACTCTCACTGTGTCTGAATCTTCTTGAGACGACGACATCCTTCGTTTAGATGCACGACTGCATCACCATGTCACGATACGTCCTTCATATCGTCCCTCATGTTTGCCCCAAAAGAAGGATCATGTTTATAAAGTGTTATCGCCTACAATCACACAAGATTCAACACACCAACTATCTCGTAGCAGGTTAACCAAAGGTGACGGAGGGGTATATAGCGACCAACGGATCGACTGTACGAAGAGAATACATCCAGCGACGGTCAAAGGCGCCAGCATCGGACACGTGCAGTGTCCTGACACCGCTCGTGAACGGGGTAATCATAAAAATATGGCGTTAAAAGAAAATATGAAAAAGGTCTTTTAATGGTGTTAGAATGACCGATGGATGTGGGGGGATGGCACACCAGGACATATATATTCGTATAAATAAGAAAAAGACGACAAGGGGGGCAGTTGTGTCAAAAAAAATTGGACCCGTTCAAAAAGTTTGCGGCCACTGCCCGATTGAGAGGGGGAGAGATTACACACGTACAACGAGACGTTTCAGCCTTGTGAGGTTTCAAAAGGAGGTCGGGGAGGAAAGGAAAGGAACGGCGACCCAAGGAAGGGACCACTCAGAGAGTAGCACCACTGTACGCATCTTCATCAGCATATCCGCTGTACTGGCTCCCAATCGTCGTGCGCCTAGTTGAGAGATTATCGGTCGCCGCTTGCGACTGAGCCTGGGTAGGGGAGTAGAGGGTGCGCATGCCGCCTGGTGCACCTACGCCAGTGTAGGCCGGCGACGGGACAGTGGGGCCTCCTGCAATTCCGGCGCTTGCGGTAGCACGGCGTTCGGCATAAGCGCGCAACATGTCGTCGGGAGACATCATATTCGCGGGCATGGGTTGCATCGGCATGAACGAGGACATCGCGGATGCGGGTTCAGGGGAGCGCGGGCTGTGCGTCGGGGATGGGATTGCCGGGAAGGTGCCGGACTGAGCGGAGAACAAGAGCTCGTCCTCGTCCTCGCCTTGAGCTCCGGGTGAGGGGTCGCTGGTGCGCATCACTAGCACAGAGAGTTTAAGTAAAGGGGAGCGAGATAAAGTAAGAGAGGAAAGTTACGCACGACGGAGGGCGGGCATAACCGCATCGACACTCGGGCGCGAGGAGGTGTCCCTGCCGGCCAAACGAGCCTGGATATCTTCGATGCTAAGTGTTTGCGGGCCGTCGGTCTGGGTAGGCGAGATGCTTCCATCTTCTGAGGGAGCGGAGGATTGGGTGATTTCCCATTTGCGATCAGGGAGGGGTGGGACAATAGAAGTGTGGTAGGCACGGCTCTGGACTGTACGGCGAGTCTCGGAACTGGCGCGAGCGTCAGGAGCGAACGATACGCGGGAGACACGCTCTGCGATGATTTGGGCATTAACAGAGGAGCGGAGTTGGGAAGTGCCGTTGCTCTGGCCAGGTAGGACGGTGCGAGCTCTTGAACCAATACCGGCTTGACCACCTTCGACGGCGACGGTAGAATCGGGGCGGATGTTACCAAAGGAGAAGGACGAGCGAATGCTTCCATCGACGGCCATGCTGCTGCGGATAGCAGCCTGGGCGCCGGCGGCAGAGATGGGTTTCCAGTCTGTAGAAATGGTACTCATGCGCTTGTCGATGGCCTCGCTCCATTGCTTGCGCTCATCCTTGCCACGCTCGCGCCTCAATTTGATGTACGCGAGGGATACAAGGGCAATAACGACAAGGAGAGGCATGAGGACGGCAGCGGCGACTTTGCCTCCGGCGAGGGGCTTGTGGGTCGTCGGAGCATTCTTCACGACAGTGATGGCACCATCGAGCTTAGAAGTGTCAGCATCGGCGGGAGTGCCGGAGGACGGAGCGTGATATGTGACAGTGAAGATGGGACCAGCGGGATAAGGGGAGAGGAAAGGAGGGGTTCCAGAGGGAACGATAGAGAACTGAAGGTTGGCGGAGGCGGTAGAGTTCCACCACTTAGGTTTGAGGGTAGTCTGGTAAGAACCGGCAGGAAAGTAGACACTCTGCCAAGCATGGACGCGGGAGGAGCCAGTACCGGGGGCGTAGAGAAAAATGTCGACGTTGGTAGCATTTAAACAGGTGGTATCCCAAGAGATGTTGGCAGGAGTAGTGTACTCAAAAGTCTGAGAAGCAGTAGGGGAAACGTAAAACCCGCCGGTATTACAGGCTATAAAAAAAACAGACGTTAGACATAAGAGCGATAAACATGTCAGATACGGAGAGTATCCAAGGGAGAGGGCACGGGTTGGGAAGGGCAACGTACTGGGATTGGCACGTCTGTGGGGCTTGTGTGCGAAGACGCCGTGCGACCTGCCAGTACGGTGGGGCATGGCCGAGATGTTGCCTTGACTTTTTAATGAACGAAAAAAGACAGTGACCGCTAGACAAGCGGATGGGAGGGAATAAGGAAGGAGTGGGAAGGGAGGAAGAGAGGAAGAGGGGGCGGGATGGTGGCGGGTCCACGGACGAGGGAATTCAAGAAGGGACAACAATGCTGGCTTTTCTTTGGCGGCTTAACCCGATTCGACCCTTCGCGACAACGATCATGTCATCTTCTCACGCCAAATATGGTATCTCATTTATCCTTTGTCCGAGGACAGCAAGTGAGACGCTTCGACTGGCATCAATGCATCAATCCCACAACTCGGTCGTGCTTATGTCCGACCTCACAATCGCTGGACAAAGCTGGGGGCTGCGATATCTCTCATGGAATGTGTTGTCTCTCGGTGTGAATCGCCCGTGTCAAATATGTCATCTTAGCTCGCGCCCTTTGTCGGAGTTTGCCTTCGCTTCCACGCCGAAACGTCAGTGCTATCGTAACTTTGTTTCACCATCTGTACGAGAAGAACCAACGGCTCAGATCACCGCAGCCTAATACCGCACGGGCTCATACGAGTAGCTATGCATCGTAGTTGTTCAGTACAGTGCATGGGCACTGGTACCTTTCACCTTGCCTGATAAGTAGCAGCTCGAGATACTACTGCCTGTGCGTATGTTCGCTCCACGATTGCCAATTGACAGACGCCACACAGACCACATTACACAACTACTACATAACATACAGCACTCTGGGGGATAACAAGGCCTGATGGTCCTATATTCGTACGATAAGAAAATGAATTATATGCCGTGTTCATCACGATTCTGCAGGAGAGGGGCTTCTAAGACCGTCCTGAGGGGTGAATCGCCCGGTGACGGCCAGTGGCGCACGAACCCCGGGGCTGTTCCATCACCTGAGAACGCAGTGCAGGACGAATCATACGACCACCTCGTATACCCAGCCGCTGCTTGCCTATTTCTGCCCTCTGCAATGGCACCGTCTCCCTGGTCCTCTTGGTGCACCGGATAATCACCTGCATCTGCAGCCCCCAAAACTTTACGAATTTGTGTCGCTAGGCTGCCCGCGACGAGTCGCACCGCACGAGACGCGGCGGGATCAAGGAAGCGCATCCAGCGGCCACAGACGTCCACCGCGAACGCCTCGGAAGCAAACAACCTCTGCGCATCCAACGAGCTGTCGCCCGCGCGCACGCCGTCCGCGAGATGCCTGACGGTCGTGCTCACCATGGACGAGACGCTGCGGTCCGCCTCTACCGCCGCGTCGCGCGACAAAAACGCCAAGAGAGTGAGCAGCGCCCCGTCGCGTCCGACGTCCTCGAGCGTGTCCGGTGTTGTTGCGAGCGCGCCGAGGCGCCGAGCGAAGCCGGCGAGCTGTCGCGCGCGGTGCGCCCAGTACGGGCCCCTTGTCCGCGTCCACTCGGCGACGTGCGCAAGCTCGCGGAGGCACGAGCGCGTCGCGAGAGCCGCGGTGCAGCGCGCGATGAGCGCGATTGTGGGGTTGGCGGCGTCGTCGTCGCTGCTGAGTGCCGCAAGCGCGTCGGCGGTGTGCGCGCCGAAGAGCGTGTCCCAGTACAGGCTGTTCGTGCCCGCGAACTTCTCCGTGATGGCCCACACCGCGCGCAGGCATGCGTTGGCGCGCCGGTTGCGGACATACGGTGCGAGGGCCGAGGTCGAGGTGTTGTCGGACGGGCTCACGCACGTCTGCAGGAGCCGCCCGATGCTCCACCCGAGGCGCACATCGCGGTCCTCGAGGAGGTGTCCGATCGTGAAGTGAGGATAGGTGTGGGATTCGGACGCGAGGAAAGCGGGAATCCCGGCGATGAAAGACTCTAGTGCGTCGTCGTCGTCGCCCAAGCTTGAAACCGCCCAGCGCAGGGCATGAGCGTCTGCGTTCGGGTCTACGCCTTCCAAATCTAGTTCGAGCGCACGTATAAAGCCCTCGCGATACCGTTCCCGCCGGGCTTTGATGATCTTAGGGAGCCGGAAGCGGAAGAACGGCGATTCCGAGGAGACGAGCGACATCATCCATCGAAGCGCGTAGAGGATAGCCAGCTGAATCAGCCTTAGGGAGCGCCATAAGAAAGTGGATATTGGGGTCTTGAATGGCGAAGAGGTGTCGACCAGTGGCAAGATTGTGAAGAAGAGGTACAATGCCCCGGTAATGGAATATGCTGCCAGAGCCGTATATGCAACGACCTTGTGGAGGGTGAAAAAATATGTGACCAGGCCTGCACAGAAGAGTAGGATAGCGAGGTGAAGGAACAGCGGGAGGGCGGTAACCACTTGCTCCATGTGATAGTTGCGCGCCCCGTTGAATAGATAGGTTCTGATCCTCGCGCGCGTCGAAGGCTGAGGATGGCACTGTGAATATCGCAGATATTCCTGACACCACTCCTGCACCAAAATCGCGCCGAGTGCGCAGGCAAGGCTGAGGATGAGACTGAGTGACCATAACGTCTGCACGGCAATGGCCAGCGAATTGGGGCGAAGGGGCCCGATATCGAGAAGGGGTGTCGCGTTGATTATTTGGCCTGAAATCTGAAGGTAGATTTGGGCGAGCAACAACTCTGTCGAATCTCGTTTGTGCAGGTCGGTCCCGACCATGAACGCAGCCACGACGATGGAGAATAGCCCCGCCTGGTCGGCGACTAGAATCAGATCGCAAAACAAAACTACAGCATAGAACACCCACGAAGTTTAAGGTGCAGCGAGTCTGCCCTATCCAACGCTCCGCAAGCTGCTTGTCGTGCTTTTCAGCCTGGACATTATACATTGACCAGATGCCCGCGTTTGTCATTTTAGGCTCCTCTGCAAAGTCATCCATGTGTCAGTCACTCATCTCTTAGTTATGATAGCGATGAAGATGACCTTCTGAGGAAGATACAGCAAAGTCGACAGGGTGTGAGTCCGAAGAGTCAGTGAAAGGTGAGAGTGGTGAGCCCTCCCCAAGGGGATTTGGATCCACTGCAAAATGAAACCAGTTGTGAGCCACCATGCACCACGGGACAGAGAACAGCAAGGAGGTTTACCTTGTGTTTCGACACCGTCCGGGTCGTTAGACTTATTGTTTCCGCTATTCATGTAGATGGGGGGTTGACACGTACAGCAGAGCGTTCACAAGTCGTCAAAGCTCTTATTGGGCTTGGGATCTTCGCGGTGCTAAGATCCACCCCGCCACATATATAGCACAGGCCCGGAAACTATAAGGATGGCTGTGTTCATGGCGCTCCTACTGAAGTAACTATGTGGGTTGAGTCAATGGACCGCCATCTGCCAGGCATTCATACAGTCACCCACTAGGCGGCAACGGGCTGTGTCCTTGATTGGTTCCCGAGAAGTGCTATTAAGAGCAATGTCCTGCGGCGATAGAATGTAATAAGAGCATATTCCTCCCATCCGCCACTGTCCACAGTCGAGGTTGTGGATGTTCGCCAACATTCAAGCTTACTTGCGGGGAAACACTGCTGCGGGGGGGTCGACCCACGATGCCGTAAGTTCCAAGTCGCCGGATAACGTAACGGTACTAACGCCCAGCAGTACGAGACTCTATTGCCTGGACCTCAACCAGTTCCTGAGAACCTATGCGAGCTCCGGAACATCGTCGCGGATATCTCCCATGCAGCAAACAGGTCGCCCTTCGTCCAGGCCCAAACGAAGAAGAAACTCAGCGACCTCCGGGGCCGGCTCGACGCCGAGTGTTCCCAGATTGTGACTTTGGCGCGCCTGGCGCACAGGGCGGCCAGTGAGTCGGCGAACGTGTTGCTGTCGAGGATCCGCTTTTTCGAAGCCTTGGACGACCGCACCCGCCAGATTTCGGCACTGCGCGAGCGTTTCGTCGACAGTCGCAAAACCTTCCGCGAAAAGCCGACGAAGCTCCTCGCAGGGAGTATCCGGGACGGTAAGTTTTATACACCGTTTTTGTTTTCCGAGGCTCACGAGCGTCTATAGCCAAGGGCCACACGCACGAGGGGATGTTCTCTGACTTGAAACCCCTCTTTGACCAGATCGACGAGTACTATAAGGAGGTCAATGTTTCGCTCCTCGCGGAGGAGCGTCGCCTCAACGCCATCCGCCGCTCGCTCCGCGTCACTCCCGACGACAGACTTCGATGGGAGCACATCCGCGATGCGTGCAACGAAGCTTCTAGACTCCTCGCGGTCGAAGAGAGCCACACCATACACGCCCACCACAGCTCCCCGTCCGACCGGCCGCCTCCGCCATCCGTACCTTACACAGGCACGCCACCGTCAATCAACAACAAGGCGGCGTCGAACATGCGGGCGCTCGCACAGACCGTCGCGGCGGCGCGCGACCGACTGCGGCAGACGCACGCGAACATCGCGCCGCTCACGCACCACCCGCAGACGGACCTCCTGCGGCTGATGAGCGAGTACGAGAACGGCGAGAAGACGTGCCGCCAGCGGATCGGCGAGGTGCTCGAGTTCTCCGAGCGCTTCATCCACTCCTTTGCCGAGGTGCCCGCGCTCGACGACTTCCGGGACCACCTCCTCCCCGCGGCGGCGGCCTCCTCTTCGCACGTGCTCCGAGAAGTCGGCGCGGACGTCCGGAATACGAGTAAGTCCTGCGCTGGCCGATGTCCGTCTCGTCTGGTGCTGACCTCGCGTTCCCCCACCACCAGTGCCTGCCGTGCAGAGCTCTTTGCCCCGCCCCGCGGATCACTTTGTCCGCTTCGAGCGCTGCCTCCCGATGGCCGACAGATCGACGCAGAACCTCTATCAGTCGCTTCACGGGCTGGTGCTTCCCCTGGAACGGCCCGAAGACCCAAAGCAAGGTGTGCTTCGTCCACTGACACGGGTTCAGCTCAGAGAGGAACAGCGGATCTGGAGAGGTCTCGAGGAGCAATGGGCCAACCAATTATAGCGGCATCGGCGCTCATCAACCCTATACACACTAATTGACTCAAAGTATATATATCTAACTTACTATTTTCCCCTCGGTCACACGCAGTTGGAGACTGTCGGACATTGATGATACCCTGCATTCTTAAGTTACACTTCCTAGCCTCAGCTTGTACCCTAGTAAAATTTGCATGTACTATACCTCGACATAATTCGTTTTACGTGTCACCCTACCTCGGAAAATAATCGTCATTGTGTTGATGAGTACATAATGACTATCAAATCCATCATGTCGTTAGGAAGGCGGTCAGGGAACACCACCTGGGATTCATAGGATGAATTCCATACTATGCATGTACTCTAGTCTGAGTGCACGGATTATTACTTCCCCTTTAAGAACCCACAGGCATCATTGCCCAGCGCAGGCGAGGGGGAGTCGAACCGTCTCAGTGTCGGAGAGGCCGCCCTGTTTGTCGAGGGCAACCGCAAGGGACCAAGGGTCGTCGTCGTATCAATGGTATGGGTTTCCATCTACCAGCCTCAGGGTCCTCACGCGGAGGCCCATGGCGTCGACGGGGGAGGGCGTCATCGCTGCCGTCAATGCCCCAAGCCATCAGGTTGATGGCGGATCCGTAGTACGTCACGTCCTGGTGGCACGTCGGTAAGTAGGATAAAAGGACGTGCGCCAAGGAGAGCTCTCACGATCGTCTCGGCTCAGAACCGAAGTAGGATCAGAACCGCGGGTCTACAATGGTGTCAAAAATGCGCGACCCGTTGCTCTCGATTGAAAGTATTAGCGGACTGGGACGTCCCAATAGTTGGCCGGTGACCTCTCGCGGTCCTTCAAGTTTCCGCGGAGAAATCCCGTTGGCGCGAACGACGTGCGGGTTGACATGTCACTAGTCACTGGCAGACGGGCCCGGCGAGATGCAGTCTTTGCGAGTCGCTGGTTTGCTTCTCGAGGACGAGTTTCGCGTGGCGCCGGCGAGAGGGATGAGGAGAGGATTTGCCGGCGCACGGTACGAAACGTTGACGGCGTCGAGAGACGGACGGCCATTGTTGTATTTAGATAAGCAGTTCCGGGGAAGAGTACAAGCATTGTATGTAATTAGGAAAGGCTATAGAGGGGCTGAGCTGAGGCAGTCACGGTATGATACCGTAGAGAGAATGGGCAAAGCGCTTCTAGATCGAAAATGAGGGTCTTAGCTGCTGAGCCGAGGTCGCGACCGGGTGGGAACCTCCCGGAGCGAACAGAGGGGCAGCGGCAACTTGAACGGAAATGAACCACATCATCGATCCCGATAGAATGAGTCACGTGCCGCCGTGTCCGCTCGTGCCTCGCTCTGCTTCAGACCGGCCAAATCGGCAACTTCATCGTCACGCGTCCGAGCCTTAGCACTCGCCTACTGCCAGTGGCAGCGACATATTGTGACCATGGTGGCTAGCGCGACGCATGACCTTGTGCTTGGACGCCACTGTGAAATAGGCGGCTATCGTATGGTGCTGTACTATTACGCTGGCAGTACTTAGTATGTTGCAACCTTGGTTGCAACCATTGAACGCCGTGATGATGCAGGGCCACGACGGTATCAAGATGATGGCGTAATGCCACTCTGTTCTGGGTCGAGCAATGCCAATGACGGCACACTCTGTGATCGTTGTCGTTGCCCGAGCTATATACCGCCGACTTGAATATGTCTTTGATCATGACAACCCTGAGAGACTCGGACTGGTGACACCAACTTCAATGGACATGTCAAGTTCTCGCATCCATTGCCGGATGGGTCCCGAATTCGTTCCAGGGTCGGCAAACTCACTGCAGCCTGCAGGTCCAGTACTCGGGCGTGGGTATAAGTAACTTTGGTGAGATCTCTCCTCGTCTCCCAGCGTCTGCCGACCACAGTTCTCCGAAATGGATATTTTCCTTCCTGACCTCTCTCTTCGTCACACGTCGGCAGTTGCCCTCATTCCCCTATTCCTGACATATTATGCACTGGGGGTCCTTGCCATCCTCCCGAACACCTTCCTCTTTAGGCTTTTGCTGCAGCCCGTCTTTCTGTGGCAAGCCTGGGGGTGTATCACGAGCATAGACTTTGCAGCATGGATGGCACAATCTCGAGGACTCCAGAATTCTGACAGTCTCGCAATCTGGAACTCCTCATTCATGGTGCGGTTGCTGTTCACCATCGTGTTCTTGTGAGCACATTTGCTGAAATATAGGCCGTAGACGGGGATGTGTTGCATGGTATTGAGGTCATTCGAATGGACGTTCATCATCAAGGAGCCAATAAGGAAGTACGAGCTTACAACAGATCAAGGTGCCCCAACGGGATCGAAAAAGCCATTGTCCATTTCAAACGTCCTCCTTGATGGGCTCGACCTATTTTTCAATCTACGAGGAATCGGATGGTCGTGGTCACCACAGCCGTCCCTTCGATGGACAACTGCACCCCCTCCTATCCCCTCCCTTTTCGCCTCCTTTCTTTTCAGAGTCACCATGTTCGACGCATCACAGTATCTCATACAGCTTGCTTGCCCAGCTGTCAGCAACACTCCCGGCGGTGGATCTATCTTCGACCCGAATCTCAGCTTTCTCCCCCGCATCGCGTTGGTGGTTTTTGCCGGTATCTGTGGCGGTGTATGGACGTACTTGCTACTCGACACGAACTACCATATGGCGGCATTAATCGGGCGAGTCGTCTGCCGCCAACCCGGCTCACACTGGCCGCCCATCTCGCACCGCCCGTGGCTCTCGACCTCTCTCCACGAGTTCTGGAGCTACCGCTGGCACCAGCTATTCCGCCACATCTTCGTCACCTTTGGTGCACGTCCTGGCGGCGCGCTCCTAGGACAGCCTGGCGCGCTCATTGGCGCATTCGCTGTATCTGCGGTTCTGCACCACTTTTCCATGTGGGGGGCCGGGTATGGGTCCGAGTTCAGCACCGTCGGGGGATTCTTCCTCCTGATGGGCGTGGGCGTCGCCATGGAGGTCGGATTCAAAAAGGTAACGGGCATGCGCGTAGGGGGATTTTTTGGTTGGTTATGGACGATGTTGTGGGTCCTCGTGTGGGGCATATTTTTGATTGACGCGTGGGCTCGGCATGGCATGCTGGCGAGCGAATTTTTCCCGACTGGACTTCGCCCAGGGAAGCCGC
Source organism: Lactarius pseudohatsudake (assembly GCA_021525015.1). Lineage (NCBI taxonomy): Eukaryota > Fungi > Basidiomycota > Agaricomycetes > Russulales > Russulaceae > Lactarius > Lactarius pseudohatsudake. The sequence continues at coordinate 15,923 of JAKELH010000792.1, read as the reverse complement.
TCGTAGATGGCGTCATTGGTCTATTAAATGTAATGGCGAATCGATGGGATGTGGACTTGAGGAAACTGAATGAATCCCTACTACAATCTATGATAGATTTGTCGAGCACTACTTTTTTCGATTCGAGTTAGACACACCGCCCATGGCTATTGGGACCTTGTTGAGTTTGTTCTTTTAGACTAGTAGTACTGTATTGTGATCATGTAAAAGCCAGGTGTCGACTTGGTGTCGACTCGCACTGAACAGAGAGTGTGACTGAAGCAAGCTCGCGTCCCAGTAGCTGGCCGTCCTCATGTCAGATATACTAGGCACACATATGCTCAGCGCTCACTGGCGATGCTAAGACAGCGAAATAAGCGCTTCAAGTTGTTTCTTGCTTGAACCACCTATCTAATAAACATATTTTTTCCCGAATGTGGCCAATCACTGCCCCCACCAACACCACGCAGACGCCATCTCGTCAATGACGCTGTCTCAGGCTGCTGCCGCGCGGCCAGTGTGCCCTGCCCAATGGCTCTGCATGGCGCAGTGCTGGCCAGTCGACGTGTATATGGCATGCTGATCCGAGTTTATTTTGAGAGCGCGTGAAGGTTGGCGTGTCTGTGTTGCTAAGTAAGGGGGCAGGAGAGCGGCGCGCACGGAGAGTTTGAGTAACGACTCAGTCTCCGACAAAGCAAGTTGGGGGTTCCATAGCAGAGTCGGCGTATATCATGACAGCTCGGGGTAGAGTCCACATGTTCGTTTCCATCCACCCGAAGCCGTCTGACTCTAACAGCCCAGAATCGGACGGGCGGTGACGGGTCCATTCTCACTCCATTACGGTTCGCCCCGGTCTTGTGTTTCGGTTTCGGAACCTCCTCTTATATCGGGAAAATGATAACAGCTTATATCCAGGCTGTGGCCTGGGAGTGGACAGGCAGATTATTGGAGTGAGAGGAGTTTCAAGTTGCAACTTGAACTCGTATGCCATGGACCTCAGGCTGTATGGGAGAATATCGTACCGCACAACCACGGGCCACGGACATTACAGGCATCAGCGCTATGGTTGTAATTGTAGTGACTCTGTTCCAGAGTGGTGAGCGGAGTCGGTGCGAGGAGAGACACTGCCAGTAGCGTGCCGCCTGCACCATCGCGTCCAGCCCATTTCGCGAGCCACGCTAACCGCGCGTCCGGTATTCACCGCCGACAGACCCTGCATTACGCGGTGCTTCAATAGCCTATCAACGCATCCTGATGCGGCGGCGTGGCGTGGCATCGTGGAGCCACTCGTGTCATCGCGACTCAGAGCTCTGAGAGCGTGCGAGACGCCGCCACCGTCACCTGAGCGAGTGCAATGGTCGGCGTATACGGGAGAACGAGTGCATAAGGTTGGGGCGGTGGCTCAGCCTTGCGGGTGCTGTAAAAAGAAGTCTGTTGGTTCGACATTTGGGTCCGAGCGAGTTAAGTTGGCACAGGGCATAACAATCTGGAAAGCCCATGTGCTGCACACCGTCCTCACAATAAATGCCTCAATAGCCTCAGACGAAACGCGTCACTCCTCTCGAAGGTCCGATGGCCTATCCGGATGAGTGGCGAGTTGGTGGTACCCACTATTGCTCACATAACTGGTGAAGGAGTGGTCACCACGTAAAACCCTGGTAAAACCTGATGCGGGTATAACCGAAAAAGAGCATCCAGGTTATCCTTCTGTGTTTTTCAATGAGCAAGAATGTCTGCGCAGGATGTGTAGAACGTCTCAGTCGTCACGGTGGATACGAAGAGTCAACTTGCGAGAGTGTGCTCACGGCACAAGTGGCCCGCTCGGCGGATATACACAACTCAGCAACTCAGTGTGCTCAGGCTCAAGCCCACGACGTCTCTCTGACTAGGGTCCCCCACTGGTCCCTTACTGCTAGAGGCTAGCAACAATTTACATTAGGAGAAACCGTGAAGATACGATATGTGGTTTCACTGCCAAATTCACAAGCTGGACAAGCCACAATAGCCTGAGTACAGCCTGAAGAGATATCGTCCCAGTTACAATCCTGTGAAGCTACAATACAACTGGTCCGTCATTTCCCAGTACCTCAACAGAAGAAACACCCAAAGCCTGTAATAGAGGGCGTGTGGATGAGATTATTGCAGAGTAATATGCTGCTATTGGTGACTTGTGAGTCGGTCGACCTACAGGGGTTCGCGAGGATCTGAGCTTTACGCTCTGTTCATCAACGACTATGCCCACCTTTTGAAATTACACTGGCAGCTGCCTGACGCTCCCGGGTATTTTTCAAAGCTTCAACGAATTTCTGCCGCGCAAAATCCGAGAATTTCTCCAATTTCTTGCTGTCCAGGCCACCACAAAGTTCTTCAAGGGTCTTCTTCGCGACATCGAGATCTTCATGAGATGGGTCCGTCAGGTAGGGGATAAGCGGGAGGGCACTCGTGATGAATTCCGTTACCGCAGTCAGACGTGCGTCGGCGTACTGGAACCCACCAGGTTGTGCCACGTGATAGCGCGATGAAAGTGGGTCTCGCTCGTCGAGGACTTCGGCCAGCATTGCGGTGATCTCTCGGTATCCATTCGAGTCCCGACTATTTTGCGAATCTTGGAGATGCTCCAGTAGTGCCCGCTCGAGGATCGCGATCGTACTCAGCGCCGCGAAAGCGACCGCGGCGTCGTGGTCATGTGCTAGCAGCCGCAGGATCCTGCTGGCGGACTCTGGGAGATCCACCTTCATTCGTTTGGACATAAAGGCATTCGAAATCTCCCAGATCGCTCGCGCACACGTGATTGCGCGCCGTCTGCGCGCCGTCTTGTCCATCCTCCCATCAGCATCGACGCACGAGGCGAACAGCTGCACGATCCGCTGGCTCAGCTGGACATCCTCGTCCTCCCTACTAAGTAGCTCTCCGACATCCGCGATGTGGGATCCATTATTGTCCGACCGCAAGTAGCCCGGGATCGCTTCAAGAAATGCTTCCACCCCACTTTCGTCGCGACACGATCGGAGCGCCGACTTCAAAGCCTTTTGGTCGATCTCGATCTTTTGGTCGGCCTGGTTCGCCAGGTGGTTCGTGATACCTTCGCGTATGTGCCTCCAAAATTCCTCGATATAAACCCGAACATGGTTTGACCACGAGAACAGGGAAAGGAAAGCGATGATGAGGAAATGGCCGAGGTACCATATAATGGAAGAGAGTGGGGTCTGGAAGGGGCATTGCCGAAAGATGACGGGGAGACTGGTGAGCACGATGTACATAGTGGCAAAGATAGAGACAGCCACAAGGACAACATTTGCGACCTCGTGGTTGATGGCATAGAGAAACTCGACGAGGCCGGCAAAGAACAGGAAGATTGCCGCGTGCATCAGGAGCGAGATGTTCTCGACTACCCAGCGCGTATGAAACAACTGGATACCCTCGAAGAGGTAGGTACGGATCCTGACTTGCCGCTGGGCTGCCGTCTGCTCTTGAGAGAGCCGGAGGTACCTGCGAGCCCACTGCTGTACAAGCGTGGCGGCGAGGGCACACGAAAGACTGATACAGAGACTGAGGAACCACATAGTGTTTACGTGTACGGCGTAGGGTTTGGGCGTAAACGGGTCGCTGTTCGCCAAGGCGAGCTGCGTTCCGTTGGAGACCGCGGCCAACTGCAGTGTGACCTGCTGGAGGAGCCTTACGGTCGCCTCTGCAGGATCGGGTTTGAGGGTTTTGTAGCTTTCTATAAGGAATGCGGCCACTGTTGCGGAGAATACACCCGTCTGGAAATCAGTCGGTCAGTGCGAGTGTAAAGACGGCTCGATCGACACGCGTAAATGAGGATTCCATCCATATCTGCTTTCCAACGCTCGACCATCGCCGTGTCATGCTTATCTGCTTGTGCGATGCAGAGGGCCCACATCTTGGAGGAGGGGTCATTGAGGTCTCGGTTGTCTTCAGGCAAAGGCAATAGTCTCAGTAGGTATGATATAGAGCAGACACGCGCGCACCTTTCACTACGTTTCCTGTTTTCTCGTCGCGAGTGGAGGGTTTATTGGCAGTCCATGACGATGAGAAAATATTAGGGGGAGTCAGAGTTGGAGTGTCCGGTTGTGCAGATACTTGTACTGTAGCAGGGCGTCTGGCGCTGCGGCGCACTGCCAGCGGCGATGACCCCCGAATCGATGTCTCGGTGCACAGACTGCCAACTAGTCAAAACTTGGATAGATTCATCTAGGCACGCTTTAACAAGGTGAAGGCCGCAATGCGTTCCTCGCCCATTCCGAGCTCTTGGTCGACAATTCTGAGTCATTTCATTTGGACGGCCGCTGGCGTTGGCAAAGTCTGCGTCCAATGAGCGCTATGAGCGGGGACTACGTGCTTTGGGTCTGCAAATATATCGGTACCACAGGGATAGCTGGGGGCAGGGCAAAATGTTACAGTCTGTAGACTGAAGTTAGTGATAGACGGCGTCAGTCTGAGTGTAATGGCCCGGGAGGGACTAGACCACGTCAGGAGATTGAACGAACGGATAAGGCAGGGAATAACGCCGTCTAACTCATTAGCGCTATGCGTCAAGCTTGAGAGGCGTCCCTCAGGCACGCCCCTTCCACATGATGTATTTGACATCCACCTTGAAGCTAGCTGTTGCCAAGGGTGCGTTTCGCGAACCTTGGTTCCGAGTCGCACCTCGCAACGAGGCGAAGCTCCCGCCGGGGCACCGGCCCGAATCGGTCGTCGGGAGTCTTTGACTTTTCGCATAAGGTAGGGGCCATCAGGAACCCGCACCCCCCTCTACAACTTCTTTCTGCTTTCTCCTCCCTCGCTCATCACAAAATTAAAAATGTAGTACATGAGACCTAAAGGAAACAAGGTCATCTTTCTCTTGTATCTTTTATTTTTGAAAAATATTTTTATTTGAAAGAGAAGAAGCAAAAACAAGTCATGGGGGGGGGTGCGGGTTCCTGATGGCCCCTACCTTACTTTCCAAGTCTTTGACTTTTCGCATACTTTCCACGGTCCGGTCCGCTTTTCCCGTTTCTCCGCTACTCGGTTTTAAACTCCGCTTTTTGAATTTGTTTTTATTTCCAAGGGTAAAAAAAGTACTGCGAAACAAATACATGCAAATAACGCGTAAGCAATCAGTTCGTGTAGTTCGTGTATCGGATGCGTGGGAAATGCGCCTACCTTCCCCCACCTTCCTCTCGTTTCCGCACGTGCGGTCCCCGCCCCTTTGCCCCCTACCCCCATTTGCGCGCAATGGAGGCGCAGGACAGGTACGCCCCCCTTTCCGCCTCCGTCCCCGTTCACGCCGAACAGGAGACCTAAACACCACCCCCACCCCTGCTGACTCGCGAGCGGGGGCTGCGCAAGAAGAAGGGGCACGCCCCCCCGTTCGCGCGCAATGGGGGCGCGACAGGTATCCCCCCCGTCGCGAACAGGACGCGCGGGACAAGCCCCCGCAGCCGCCGCTCCCGTTTGCGCGCAAGGGAAGAGCAGGAACGAGGTGCGGCACGGGACAGGTACGTCCCCCGTCTCTGCCCCCCGCCCCCTCGTTTACACACGAACAGGACACGCGACGCGGGACGGCGTGGGGGAAGGCACGCGCAACGCCCCTTCCCCCCTCTCACCGGGGACCGCGCGCGCAACGCCAGTGGGGACGCGACGGCCCCCCTCCCGGTTTGCGCGCGGGGCGACGAGAACGGGCGCGCCTCCACACCCTTAGCGCCGCGCCGCCGTTTGCATGCGGGCAGCGCGCGAATGGGGGGGGGGGCGCGCTCCAACCTGGAGCGGCGCCCCCTTCTCCCCGGGTTGGCGCGCGGGGGCAACGCGCGAACCGGAACGCGCACAAGCGGCGCCCCTCCCCTGGAACCCCTCCCCGCGGGTTCGTGCGCAAGGGCGCGAATAGGTGACCCCGCAGAAGCGCCCCCCCTCCCCCCGCTACGCGAGCCCGGAAGCCCCCCCCCCCGCATGCACTCCAGGGGCGCACGGGCGGGTGGTGCACGACCGGGCGGCGTGCGAATCTGGGAGGCGCGCCCCGGTGCCCCGTCCTCCTTTGCACACAGGAGCGACACGCATACACGCGCCGCCCTTGTGTGCAAAGCGGAAACGGGGACTGCCGGCCGGAGACAAGTCCCCACGCCTCCATTCGCGCGGGAACGGGGGAGCCGCACGGGAAGGGTGCGCGCGAACCCGGAGCGGCGCCCCCTCTCACTCCTGCACAGGAGCGACGCGCGAACGGACGGGGTCGGATTGGGAGGGGGTGTGCGCAAAGGGTGCGCACGCGCGAGCGGGGAGTGGGGTGCGCACCCCTTTCGCGCCGACCTTTGCGCGGAACAGAGGGCCGGGGCGCGCGGACACAAACGGCGGCATGCGGGGGGCTATACGGAGTGGAGCGCACACGAGTGACTCGACTTAGAAAAAAAAAGTCCATAGTTTATGTAATTTTTATTAGTTAATAAAAACTTTTTGACTGATTACAGGCTGACTCAAAGATCACATATGATTTTTACGCTTATAATAATATTTATTAGTTAATAAATGCACTTTGATTTTAAAGGGCTTGTTTGGGTGGAGACTGAAATTTCGGCCGGTTCCGAGCGGTCCGGACCGTGGAAAGTATGCGGAAATATGCGGAAAGTACACAACTGTCGTCGGGCTCACGTGTGCTGGCCACTGTACATTTGCGACACGCTGTACAACATAGGTCACCTTCAGTCACACCTGTTCAGTGCAAGCAAGGTTGTTGTCAACAAAGTCGACACCTGGGTTCTACATGATCACAATACTACTAGTCTAAAAGAACAAACCCAACAAAGTCCCAATAGCCATGGGCGGCGTGTCTAATTCGAATCGAAAAAAGTAGTGCTCGACAAATCTATCATAGATTGTAGTGCAGATTCATTCAGTTTCCTCAAGTCCACATCCCATCGATTCGCCATTACGTTCAATAGACCAATGACGGCATCAACGAGCGGCTTCCCTGGGCGAAGTCCAGTCGGGAAAAATTCGCTCGCCAGCATGCCATACCGACCCCACGCGTCAATCATAAGCATGCCCCACACGAGGACCCACAACATCGTCCATAACCAACCAAAAAATCCCCCTACGCGCATGCCCGTTACCTTTCTGAATCCGACCTCCATGGCGACGCCCACGCCCATCAGGAGGAAGAATCCCCCGGCGGTGCTGAACTCGGACCCGTTCCCGATCCCCCACATGGCAAAGTGGTGCAGAACCGCAGATACAGCGAATGCGCCAATGAGCGCGCCAGGCTGTCCTAGGAGCGCGCCGCCGGGACGTGCACCAAAGGTGACGAAGACGTGGCGGAATAGCTGGTGCCAGCGGTAGCTCCAGAACTCGTGGAGAGAGGTCGAGAGCCACGGGCGGTGCGAGACGGGCGGCCAGTGTGAGGCGGGTTGGCGGCAGACGACTCGCCCGATTAATGCCGTCATATGATACAGCGTGTCGAGTAGCAAGTACGCCCATACACCGCCACATATACTGGCAAAAGCCGCTGACGCGATGCGGGGGAGAAGGCTGAGATTCGGGTCGAAGATAGATCCACCGCCGGGTTTGTTGCTGACAGCGGGGCAAGCAAGCTGTATGAGATACCGTGAGGCGTCGAACATGGTGACTCTGAAAAGAAAGGAGGCGAAAAGGGAGGGGAGGGAAGGAGGCGCAGTCGTCCATCGAAGGGACGATTGTGGCGACCACGACCATCCGATTCCTCGTAGATTGAAAAATAGATCGAGCCCGTCAAGGAGGACGCTTGAAATGGACAAAGGCTTTTTCGATGCTTTAGGGGCATCTTGGTCCATTGTGAGTTCGTACTTCCTTATTGGCTCCTTGATGATGAATGTCCATTCGAATGACCTCAGTGCCATGCAACACATTCCCATCTACGCCTATATTTCAGCAAATGTGCTCGCAAGAATACGATGGTCAACCGCACCACGAATGGGGAGCCCCAGATTCTGATACTGTCGGAATTCTGGAGTCCGAGAGATTGTGCCAGCCACGCTGCGAAGTCTACGTTCATGATACACCCCCAGGCTTGCCACAGAAAGACGGGCTGCAGCAAAAGCCTAAAGAGGAAGGTGTTCGGGAGGATGGCAAGGACCCCCAGTGCATAATATGTCAGGCATAGGGGAATGAGGGCAACCGCCGACGGTTGACGAAGAGAGAGGTCAGGAAGGAAATCGTCCATTTCGGAGACTCGGAACTGTGGTCAGGCAGGTCAGCAGACGCTACTTATACTACGCCCGAGTACTGGACCTGCAGGCTGCGTTTGTCGACCCTGGAACGAATTCGGGACAGAAACATTCAAGTCGGCGGCATATAACTCGGGTGAACAATCACAGTCATTGGCACTGGCATTTCCCGACTCGGAGCAGAATAACATTACGCCATCTTGATGCAGTCGTGGCCGCATCATCACAGCGTTCAACGCCCGCAGGGTCATACGACGAATTCTGCATCCCGTGTCCGGGACTCCGGGTGCGACCACTCACCCAAGTCTTGACCCAAGTACTCATTCGCCCGGGTCAGAGCTTCGGACTTGGATTTGGAGAAAGAACAATCGCACTCCGCGCGCTCCTCCTACCCGAACGAATGTCGAAGATCAACTTCATTCCCGTCGTCAAATTCCCGCGTTTTAGAAAGAAATTGGCGTTACGTTGCTTAAATACGTCACGAAAACCTGGGACTTGATATTATATAGCTTGATACAGTACTACTCACATCAACCTTATAAGAAGCCCTTGACACTCGGTTCCTACCAATGACAACGCTCAGAAACCCTGAATGTCAGAGTCGGCGACTCAGACAAATCGATGGATCACGCCTCTCTGCACTGGCTGCTATCTCAAATGAAAGTTACAAAACAGATAGACCGATCAAGAGCTCCAACCATCGCACTGATTTTGTAGTATCACGAAAGGGGGGGATGGCCCACCGAAGAAGCGGGAGCCTCGCGGAGTCGCGGCCCTCGCAACGTGCGACGTCAGACAACCCGAAACCCATGCATACAATAGCCTGAGAGTGGCAGTCTCGATACCAAACCAGCTGGCACTACCCGAACAAAAGATCAGTTGAATGGTATTGTAGCGAGTAATAGACTTCAACCCGAGGGGAAGCGTAGATAGAATGATAGAGGAGATAATAGGAAACACGAAAACGAAGAAACGCGAACGGAGGCAGGGACGTGGGACGACGCAGATTCAATCTGCGTCGTTAACGCAAGTGAGATGATTATTTTCCGTAATCAACCGATATACGTGTGCTTACCCAAGATTCCATCATTCCCCGGCTTTCCCCGTATCTACCCCTCCCTCCTTGCGGTGAGTACGAGACTGACTGTAGACTGAAGTTGGTAATAGACCTTGTGATAGATAGCGTCAGTCTGAGTGTGATGGAGGGATCAGCAAGGGGATCAGACCACGTCAGGAGATAATGGATAAAGCGGGTTAGCGCTCACCTTGGCGCTGACCTGAAATCAAACCAAGAATCAAGTTTAATTACAGTAAGCCTGAAATCTTGCCTGAAATTGCCTGATAGACTCCATGCATCAGGCTTGAGATCTTGAAGGCGTCTCCCTCATGCACGCCCCTTCCACATGATGATCGCTTTGACATCCACGTGACCTTGAAGCTAGCTGCTGCCAAGGGTGCGTTCCACGGGCCTTGGTTCCGAGTCGCATCTCGAATTGGCTCGAAACGAGGCGAGGCAGTGGCGAGGCGCTCCCGCTGGGGCACCGGCCCAAATCGATCCTGTCGGGCTCACGGTGTAATACTGGTGCAATAACTGTATTATGCTTGCGACACGCTGTACAACTGGAAAGCTGTAACCTGAATAGGTTATATTCTTCAGTCACACCCTCTGTTCAGTTCGAGTCGACACCTAGGTTCTACATAATTACAATACTACTAGTCTAAAAGAACAAACCCAACAAAATCCCAATAGCCATGGGCGGTGTGTCTAACTCGAATCGAAGAAAGTAGTGCTCGACAAATCTATCATAGATTGTAGGGTGGATTCATTCAGTTTCCCCAAGCCCACATCCCATCGATTCGCCATTACGTTTAATAGACCAACGACGGCATCGACGGGTGGCTTCCCTGGGCGAATTTGAGTCGGGAACATTCCGCTCGCCAGCATGCCGTGCCGAGCCCACGTGTCGATCATAGGTGCGCCACACACGAGGACCCACAACATCGTCCATAACCAACCAAAAAATCCCCCTACGCGCATGCCCGTTACCTTTCTGAATCCGACCTCCATGGCGACGCCAAAGCCCATCAGGAGGAAGAACCCCCCGCCGGTACCAAACTCGGCCCCGCTCCCGAGCCCCCACACGCCGGTGAAGTGCATAACTCCAGATACAGCGAATGCACCTATGAGTGCGCCAGGCCGACCCAGGAGCGCGCCGCCGGGACGTGCACCAAAGGTGACGAAGGTGTGGCGGAATAGCTGGTGCCAGCGGTAACTCCAGAACTCGTGGAGAGAGGTCGAGAGCCACGGGCGGTGCGAGATGGGCGGCCAGTGTGAGCCGGGTTGGCGGCAGACGACTCGCCCGATTAATGCCGTCATATTATACACCATGTCGAGTAGCAAGTACGTCCAGAAACCGCCACAGATACTGGCAAAAGCAGCCGATGCGATGCGTGGGAGAAGGTTGAGTTTCGGGTCGAAGATAGATCCACCGTTGGGACTGCTGGTGACAGCGGGGCAAACAAGCTGTATGAGATACAGTGATGCGTCGAACATGGTGACTCTGAAAAGAAACGAGGCGAAAAGGGAGGGGATAGAAGGGGGCGCAGTTGTCCATTGGGGGAATGGCTGTGACGACCACGACCATCCAATTCCTCGTTGATTGAAAAAAAGATCGAGTCCGTCAAGGAGGACGCTTGAAATGGACAATGGCTTTTTCGATCCCGTGGGGGCACCTTGATCCGTTGTAAGTTCGTATCTCCTTAACGGCTCCTTGATGACGAACGTCCATTCGAATGACCTCAATCCCAGGCAAAACATTCCCATCTACGTCTATATTTCAGTAAATGTACTCACAAGAACGCGATGGTGAAGAGCAATCGCACCACGAATGGGAAGTTCCAGAGTCTGGTACTGTCGGAATTCTGGAGTCCGAGAGATTGTGCTAACCACTCCGAGATGTCCACGTTCGTGGCACACCACCAGGCTTGCCATAAAGGACGGGCTGTAGCAAAAGCCTAAAGAAAAACGTGTTTGGGAGGATGGCAAGCACCCCTAGTGCATAGTAGGTCAGGCATAGGGGAAGGAGTGCAGCTGCCGACGGTTGACGAAGAGAGGGGTCAGGAAGGAAATCGATCATTTCCGAGTCGGAGAACTGTGGTGAGCAGACGCTGGGTGATGGGGAGAGATCCCAACAACACTACTTATAACACGCCCGAGTACTGGATCTGCCTTGGGATCTGGAGGCCGGAGTGGGTTCGTCGACCCTGGAACGAATTTGGGACCGGCAATGGATGGGAGAACTTGAAATCTCCATTAGGTGTCACCAGTCACTGGATTGTCAAAGACACATTCAAGTCGGCGACATAGTATGACTCGGGCGACAGCTGTCATTGGAAATTTCCGACTCGCAGTAGACATCACAGCGTTCAACGGTTGCAGCATACTGCCAGCGTGATAGTACAGCACCATACGATAGTAACAGCCAGCGGCGCCCAAGAACGAAGTCATGCATCACGCTAGCCTCCATGGACTAGTGTGGAAACATATGGTCGTGTGATGTTCAAGTATTCATGCAGACGAAGCGGGTGCGAGTCTTCAAGCTTCAAGCTTCAAGTTGGTGCGATTAGTGACGCGTCACGTGCGTGACGATGAAGACGATTCCCTAATTGAAGTCAATCCGGACCCAAGTCCGGACCTGATTGAGGTCTGATAGACCTGATCCGGGAGAAAGATTAATCGTACGCGCGCGAACGAGTGCCGAACATCGACGTCGTTAGATACGTTAAGTATTCTAGAACGAAATCGGAGCGTTACATTGCTCAAATATGTCATGAAAACGGTATTTGATACAGTACTCACATCAACCTTATAAGAAGTCCTTCACACTCTGGTGAGTCTGATCTACCAATGGTAGCACTCAGAAAAACCCTGAATGGAATCACTGGTGGGGCCAACGACAGGAAGACAAGTTCAAAAATCGACGGATCGGGTTTCGGACGCGGCTGCTGTCTCAAACGAAGGCACAAATCCGATAGACCGATCTACAAGCGCTCCAACAATCGCACTGATTTTTTTTTATCACGAAACGAGAGGGTGGAATGGCCCACCGAAGAAGCAGGAGCTGCTCGGCCCTCGCAACGTGCAACGTCAAACAACCCGAAACATATGCATGCAACAATCACAATACCGAAAAAGTTGGCATAACCCAAACGAAAGATCGGTTGAATGGTATGGTTATGATAAATACAGTAATACCATACGGCGCCACTCCATCCGACGTCAAGACAGGGATCGAAGATAGGAATGATCACATCAGTCGCGGCGGACGAGTGCCGAACATCGACTTCATTCAAGTCCTCGTCGTGAGATATGTTAAATTCCCGCATTCTAGAACGAAATTTTGGAGCGTTACATTCAGGGTTACATTCATGAAAGCCTGGGACTTGATACAGTAATCACATCAACCTTATAAGAAGTGGCTCAGAAGCCCTAGACGCTCTGTTCCTCTCAACGGCAGCGCTTAGCAAGACCCTGAATGGAATCAACAGTGGGGTCGATGAAAGGAAGACAGGTACCAAAATCGACGGATCAGCTTTATTGTCGACAGCGAGCACGCTGCCCTTGCTTGAAGCTTCGCGCCGCTGGAGTCTGGACTAGGCGACCAGCTCAAGTTGCTCCGATTTCACTGGCAACCCTTCCTCTCTTCGTTGGCTGCCGTGCCTCTACCCATCTTCCAACCTCCTCATCCTTCAGGCCCGGGTGCACTGTGTCAGATCCATCATCATGATAGTGCAGATTCATTCGGTTTCTCTAAGCCCACATTTCATCGGATCGTCATTACATTTAATAGACCAATGATGGCATCAACGAGCACCTTCCCCGGACGAAGTCGAGTTAGGAAATTTCGCTCACCAACATGCCATTCCGGCGTCAATCATGAGTTACCCCACATGAGCGCTTGAGCACCCACAACATCACAGAGCTTATCAACGCAAGTATCAACGCGTCGCGTCGTGAAGAAACGAGGTCACGGTAGGGGGCGAACCAAGTCGAAAAGCCATAGAAACAGGTTATATGGGTGATAAGATAGTGATTTCGAAGCCGAAATCGAAGCAGTAGGGTAGTAATCGGGCGGGGACCGACTCGAGGTCCGCTGCGGCGAGGGGAAAGGGAATGTGGTATGTTGGCCTCGCCCTTGTAACGTCGGGTTCGGTGCGCTCGCGCTTTATCTGAGAAGGTATCCTAGATAATAGGAACAAGGTAGTACAGTGATCGAGGCGAGAATGGACCGCGAGGGTCCTAGTCCAAAAATTCGTGCATGCGTTCTGCCAGTGGTTCACACCTCGCGACTTGCCTCACGACGAGGCGAGGCGTTCCCGCCGGGGCACAGGCCTGAATCGGTCCGGGCTCATGGTGCAATAGTGGTGCAATTTGCCTTGTACTTCACCCTGTATTATGCTTGCGACACGCTGTACAACTTGAAACCTGTAACGAATACGTTATCTTCTTCACCTCTGTTCAGTGCAAGCGGGGTTGTTGTCGACAAGGTCGACACTTATGTTCTACATGATCACAATACTATTAGTAGTATGACTCTACTAAAAAAAAAATTCTCAACAAAGTCCCAATAGCCATGGGCGGCGTGTCGAACTCGAACTCTCAATGAACATTGCTCGACAAATCTATCATGGGTTGTAGTGCGGATTCATTCAGTTTCCTCAAGCCACATCCCATCGATTCGCCATTACATTTAATAGACCAATGACGCCATCGACGAGCGGCTTCCCTGGGCGAAGTCCAGTCGGGAAAAATTCGCTCGCCAGCATGCCATGCCGAGCCCACGTGTCAATCAAAAATATGCCCCACCCGATGACCCACAACGTCGTCCATAACCAACCAAAGAATCCCCCTACGCGCATGCCCGTTACGTTGTTGAATCCGACCTCCATGGCGACGCCCACGCCCATCAGGAGGAAGAACACCCCGATGGTGCTGAACTCGGACCCGTTCCCGATCCCCACATGGCAAAGTGGTGCAGAACCGCAGATACAGCGAATGCGCCAATGAGCGCGCCAGGCTGTCCTAGGAGCGCGCCGCCGGGACGTGCACCAAAGGTGACGAAGATGTGGCGGGGTAGCTGGTGCCAGCGGTAACTCCAGAACTCGTGGAGAGAGGTCGAGAGCCACGGGCGATGCAAGATGGGCGGCCAGTGTGAGCCGGGTTGGCGGCAGACGACTCGCCCGATTAATGCCGCCATATGGTACATCGTTTCGGCTAGCAAGTACGTCCATATACCGCCGCAGATACCGGCAAAAACAGCCGACGCGATGCGGGGGAGAAGGCTGAGATTCGGGTCGAAGATGGATCCACCGCTGGGACTGCTGCTGACAGCAGGGCAAACAAGCTGTATGAGATACCGTGAGGCGTCGAACATGGTGATCTTGAGAAGAAAGGAGGCGAAAAGGGAGGGGATAGAAGGGGGTGCGGTCGTCCACCGAAGGGACGGTTGTGGTGACCACGACCATCCGATTCCTCGTAGATTGAAAAATAGATCGAGCCCGTCAAGGAGGACGCTTGAAATGGACAAAGGCTTTTTCGATCTCGTAGGGGCATCTTGATCCGTTGTAAGCTCGTACTTCCTTATTGGCACTTTGATGATGAACGTCCATTCGAATGACCTCAATATCATGTAACACATTCCCGTCTACGGCCTATATTTCAGCAAATGTGCTCACAAGAACACGATGGTGAACAGCAACCGCACCATGAATGAGGAGTTCCAGATTGCGAGACTGTCAGAATTCTGGAGTCCGAGAGATTGTGCCAGCCATGCCGAGAAGTCTATGTTCGTGATACACCCCCAGGCTTGCCACAGAAAGACGGGCTGCAGCAAAAGCCTGAAGAGGAAGGTGTTCGGGAGGATGGCAAGCATCCCCAGTGCATAATATGTCAGGGATAGGGGAATGAGGGCCACTGCCGACGATTGACGAAGAGAGAGGTCAGGAAGGAAATCGTCCATTGCGGAGGACTGTGGGGTCAGCAGATACTGGGAGATGGGGAGAGATCCCAACAACGCTACTTATACTACGCCCGAGTACTGGACCTGCAGGCCGCAGTGGGTTTGTCAACCCTGTAACGAATTCAGGATCCATCCAGCAGTGGATGTGAGAACTTGAAATGACCATTAAAGTAGGTGTCATGGCACCAGTCACCAGTCACTCTCAGGGTTGTCAAAGAGGGTTGTCAAAGAAGCATTCAAGTCGGCGACATACTATAACAATATAACTCGGGCGACGACAACATTCACAGAGTGCGCCGTCACTGGCATTGGCATTGCCAGCTCGTAGCGGAATGGCATTACCGCGACGCCATCTCGATACCGTCGTGGCCCTGCATTATCCCGGCGTTCAATGGTTGCAGCATACTAGGTACTGCCACCATGACAGTCTGCCAGTGTAATAGTACAGCACCATACGATAACCGCCTGTTCAAGTTTCGCAGTGGCGTCCAAGCACAAGGCCATGCATAGATATCGCGCTAGCCCCCATGGTCTAATATGGTCGTGTGATGTTCAAGTTTTCATGTCTGCCAGTGGGTGCCAAGGCGGGTGCGACGAGTAGTGACGCGTGATCATGCATGTGATGCGTGAGGATGAACACTCACTATCGGGCCACTGCGGAGATTCGGACTTAGATTTGCAATCGCACTCTACGTTCGCACTCTACGCGCGCTCCTATCCGAACCAGTGCCGA